>JAZGTJ010000053.1:0-266874 GCA_036877575.1 Botia almorhae
CTGGGCACTGCCTGGTAAGAGATGGGCATAGGTGTCTTTACGGGACTCTGACGGAAAAGGCCTCCGTTGGGTGCCCGGTGTTTGCAACGCATGGAGGGGGGCAGAGTGGAACTGCTGAGAGGGAGGGGGAGGCTCCGTCCGGGCACGTGGCCGACTCCAGGACCCTCCTGGAGGAACGAGGTCACGGACAGGGCCCCAGGGGGGAAATCTCTCAGGGCTTCCTGTGAGCCCTGCTGTGGCCGCATGCTGCCCATGTCCAGGGCAGAGATCTCCAGAGATTGACCTGGTAGCTGCTTGTGTGCCAGATCGTCCTCCATCAGCCCAGTCAAACGTTGGTGAACCTGCTCCAGATTTACCTCTTTGTCCTGGGAATGACAAAAGAAAAAGAGATTGAGAGAGCATAAAGCGAAGGAACAATGGAAGGATAGGAATTGATTTTTGGGATGGAAAAAAGGAATAAGTGAGAAATGAAAAGGCAAAAAGGAGCAAGCGCTCAAGTGAGGATCAGATATGAATAAAAAGGACTGAGGAAAAAAAAGTGATACGAGAGAACAAGGATGAAAATTCAATTCTCTATAAAATTATTCTTGTGTGCTTTGTATGTTAAGCAGAATGTGTTTACTAAAGGGTTCAAACAATAACATTTATGCTCATGTTTTCATCAGGCTTTTAGGCCTTTATACAAAGCACCTTGGAGTGCTTACAATGTATAATTTATCAGTTCCCTGGGAATCGAACCCATGATCCTCACTAGCGTCATGCTCTAGCAGTTGAGCTATAGGTACCCTGTATGGACAATCTCTGATAAATGATGCCAATTACACAACTTACTACTGACACCACAAAACACACTCATAAAAAGACAACAAAAAGCAAGAAAACCCTCCAGCAAGAAAAACCTTTGAATATTAAAACAGCATGATATACAAAAACCCCACAAAATTAAAGAAATCAATGATGCAAATGAGAGCTTGCGTGAAGAAACGGCCCATAAGTTGAATTAGAAACACAAGCTTCAGTGATTCAATGTTTGTGGCTTATTGCGAAGGAGTAATTTCTTATATATGCTGTTTCTTCATTCTTTGATATGCGCTACCGTGAAATCGCTTTGGTTATGCGCCAGTGATGTCACGGCATGCCTCTTAATGAGAGAATCAAACCGACATTAACGTGGCGCTAACTGCTTCCATTTCTCCCAGACAGCTCAGATAGTCATTCAATTCCTTCGCGATGCAACATTCGTAGCTGTCAGTCAACACAAATAACCATAACATCCATAACTATTCTGTTAATCACCGCAAATCAGAGAGCATAACATTTGCCTCTCCATTTTCTACAACTCTCTAATGCCTTAATGTTCAGTAATGCATTCTTTCCAGATTAATTCAATAACCGGATCTTCGATAATTCTGCTGCTATGGTCGATACCGAGAAATCAGCTTTATGTTATACAGTTTTTGTACAGTTTATGGGTAATTAGAAAAATCACATTATAAAAGGCTATTTTTCTTCATAAGATCAATGAAGAGATAATTAGATCTCATGCAGCTGTACTGGAAAATCTTTGTGCGTCTGGATATGGCGACTAATTAAAAATGCATTATTTTGCAATTAAAATTCACCCAATTTGGGGCCTTACAGTCAGTGACAAATAACAGAACTGGAGGCCAATTTCTTTTTTGATTCCAAACTGTAATATTTTGGGAAATCAGTGCGGCCACCGAATAGGTGATCCAATGAATGACAAAACAGATGGATTTGATGAAAATATTGAGCATAATGGAGATGCACACAGTGGGAATTCAGTTAGTGTTGCATTGGCAGACAGACTCCATGCATAAATCACTATTCTGGTCTCTAAACAGCTTGTACCGAAACATATTAAACCACATAAAACAAATCTTTCTGACTCTGTCTGTGTCTCTCTTAACAGTTGGTTTTCCTATGTGATTTTATGCATGGCTAAGTCATAATTGCCTCACCACCCACAATCGCATACAAACTGTAGCCTGACTGATGCGGACCATCACCAAGCCCTAATCTTTTCCAGGAGGATGCATGTCCCTTTCCATATCCTGGAACACTGTAAATTATTCTGACTGAATGTCTCGGTTAATATTTCTTTGTCCTATGGGGGAGACCGGAGCTACTGTAGTTGTCACACAGGGAGGCTGTCACAAGGGCTACAATTACGTAACTAAGGTTTAGAGTCAAAAGTCTAATTATACACGTTTTCTCTAGCAGCGCATTTTTGTGTTCAATTTCAAATACGTACTTTCAAATACGTACAACAATGTCTTAAAATGTAAGATTTTCAGTTTCAATGTTATTGTTTTCTTTAATATTATTGTTTTATTCAAAATTATTGTTTTCTTATAGTTGTTGCATAAACATGGGAACATACTAAAACCACATTCAGGTTTAACTGTTCTCCTCATCACTAATGTGCACTAATGTTTCACCTTTATACACATGATTTAGCACAATATTTGTCAAAACAATAGCATAATAGTTTCCATTCTTTTCCATTTTCGCTGTTTCTTGAATTACCGTAAATGATTCATTATTGCCCTTTATTGGGCAATATATAAAACATCATGCTGTGTTTCATCAACAGTAACCAATAACTAACCAATTAACCTAACTAACCTAACCAATAACTGTGGAAATGTTCACTAGCTTTTTGTGTGTGCCAGCTAGCCCCGATCCGCCCTATCCTCAACCCCTGTGTTTACCAGGCGTCCCTGCTCAGGTCTCTGCTGACCTTTGTAAAAAGCCTGCGAGTCCTCCCAGTCTCTCTCTCTCTCTGGCCAAACGTCCCGTGCGCATCCTGCGGCAGTTGTAATTTCATTATATGCCAATGACCCAGACGCCATCTCCAGAGCGCAGCCCTTAGTGTCCTGCATGAGACCACAGAGAAGCCGTGACTGTCTGGATATTGGCATATAATTGCAATAAGAAGTCACAGGGGAGAATAAAAATGTAAAGTGTCAATCTGTAGGGTTAGTTATTGGGTGGTTCTTATTGCTTGTCGGAGCAGTGCTGGTTTACACGCATCCATATCTACAGTAGAGCTCTAATCACGTCCCTCATTACGGTCGTGGCAGTACAGCAAGCCATTGAGCTAGGTAATAGGTTTTCCCTTAATAGCTTTTGCATATAAAAAAACAACATTCCGATTCTGCAGGCATATGGCAGAATTGAACATCTTAAAGTAAGAACAAGGGGTTGGTGAAAGCAATATCATCTGAAAGCTAGCAGAAGTTATGCTTCTTGTTCCTTATCTCTCAGTGCACTATTAATTCAAATGCAGACAAATTTCCAGCCGTTGACAAATGGTAGTCATAATGCAGACCTGTAATCATTAGTATTCAATATCTTCAACACCGTCTTCAGTATTTAATATTATGGTATTGGCAATCGATGTTTCTGAACTATAATATGCGCTTTATGAGCTGCGGCTCTCACCAAAGCACTTGCTTCAGATATCACCAAAGGGAAAATAGAGAAGGAGAGGAAAAGCGGACGGAAGAGTGAACTGCAGAACACTTGGGCAGAAGTCAATAAGTCACTGGCTTTCTCATTGCACACACTTTAGTTTAGGGATCCAGGTACAAGCTTTAGCTAGGAACCTAGCAGAAGAATCAGAAGTAAATATGAGCTATGTTGGGGATATTTTTTTTTAAGTATGATGCTTTTAAATAAATGGAAATAGAGTAACAGTTGCCAATAACAGAGCTAATAATAATTACAAATGCCAACATTTCAAACAATCCATGCTAAGTTGGCTGTTAGATTTACGATATTACCATTTTTCACACCGACCCAAAAAACACACCAATGGAAGATGTTTGTTGGACAGTGTGAACTAGCCTTTACATAATCAATCGATTAGTTCATTGGTGCTTCTGAACTCCCCCCCTCCACCCTTCCTTCTTGCTTTCTCTTTGGCAACACTTCAGCAAACGGGAAGTGGTAAGTTCTTGAAGGTCACACCTATAGCTGGGTGTACTGGAGCTCGACTAAATCAGGGCTT
Organism: Botia almorhae; assembly: GCA_036877575.1. NCBI lineage: Eukaryota > Metazoa > Chordata > Actinopteri > Cypriniformes > Botiidae > Botia > Botia almorhae. The sequence continues at coordinate 4,037 of JAZGTJ010000053.1, forward strand.
GCGTCAGTGGAGTCTGGATCCATAAAGTAGAGTGTGGCAGTGGCTGCACAGTCCTGGGCGCGGTGGGCAGGGGTTGGCCGTAGTTTGGCCGCCTGAGGGGTCACCTCTTTGGGCTGTGCCCGCTGGCAGCGTGGGCCATTCCACCAAGACTCCAGAGCAGCCACCAGGCATGCCAGCAGCAGCCCTGCAGCTAAGATGCAGAAGACCCCAGCAAAGCTATGTAGTCTCAGGGCACGGCCTTCCGGCTGAGGTTCTGCTTGCTTGTCTAGGTCACAGCGACCTTTTCGTGGCCACCATTTCTGCTTGAGAATATCAAGGTCTCCCTTCTCCTGCAAGTCAAGTATCCTGGTGAGGAGAGAAGAAAGTTAGTTTGTTTTTGGCCTTATATATTTGAATTTTCATTGCTGATCCAAACAATACTTAATTTTACATATAATATTAACATATATTAATTAAGTCTGTTCCACTGAATTGTTAAACCTGAAACCTTATCAGCAGGGAGGCCAATGAAAAAAAATGAAGGAAAAATGACCAATGATGAAAACATGATGGAATATGAAGGACATTTATAACGTATGGATTTCAAATGTAAAATAACAAGCTAATTAACTAATTACTAGTAGTAGATATAAATGTAGATTGCAGCAAAAAGACCCTGATATTGGCAAACCATTAAATACATCACTTCAAGTGACAATGGCCATTTGCTCTTTGAAACAGTCATATTAATCTCTACTCACTACCATGTTCATTAATAAAAGCCCCCATCCATACATTCGGTATGTTCTCAATGATTCATCTCACTTCTGCAGAGATTCAGAAACTGGATGTGTTTGTAAAGCATCCAGATGAAAAGGTCAAAAACTAATGATAGAAAAAAATATATCAAAGGTTGAAAAATATTTGTTTTACTGTAATCCCCCTAGTATCAATTTAAACTCTGTTAGATACAGAGAAAAATCTCATTTCACATGCAGAACAGATGTGAAACATAGGCAGGTGATTGTAAAGGATTCTCCATAAAAACTGGTTTTTAAAAATATCTCCATAAAAACAGCCTTGATGTTTCTCAGAATTGCATTATTAATTGCCAGTGAGTTTGCCTCCCTAAAGCTAATTAGCATGTGAGCGGGGTGCTGAAAATACGACTGCAAATTACAGTCAAACAAATGAAGGGCTTGAGGGTGAGGTGTATGAAATCCAGCGCAGAGAAGAACGGATGGCAGAGAATGAATGGAGGAGCAGCCGCTGGTGATTCAATGCAATTCGTAGATTCTCCTGCGAGATGTTATGGCCTGCGTCTGCCAAGAAAATAAATGCAATGTAAATGAGAGAAAGGACATGTGATGAAGGGAAGAGGGAAACAATCCATCACAGTCACGCTGTGATGTTTGCGTACTCCTGGAGCTTGATATTGACTCACAAATGATTGAAACCAGGGTGTCTATCCTTCAGCCGGTTTAACGACTTGTATCATTCGTCGTGATCATATTTGAGCACGCGCTCTGATAGGAATCACTCACTTCTGTGAGAAGAGGTCTCGGTAGGGGCTGCCGTGCTGCAGAGCCAGGCCGTATCCTTTGCTGCTCATGCCGTTTCCTGTGACCACCAGCGTACAATCGTCATCGGTCAGGGCGGCGTACTCCAGCACCGCCATGTCCCACAGGAAGGCGTACGAATCGCGTCTCACCTGAGAGGCACCACACACGCACACTAAAATATTTAATACGCCCATTTATGGCTGAACATCATAGCAGGTTTTGATGTTTTTGATAACACTAACGTAAACACAGCCTGAAGATTCACTTTAGAGTAACTCGGCGGCTGTCAGACGAGTCACAGACATCATTCAAAATAAAAGATGTTTATATTTCATTGAAAGTCATGAGATGGCTTTGAACTCGCGCCTTCTTCGGAAGTTAGCCTCACTCGCTCTCTTTAAGAGATCTGTGTCTCCCAGGAAAAATGGCATTTTTTCTCCACCACAACAAATAAAGCTCCACAAGCATCTTCACGCCTACTCGTCTCTTTTAAACTTGGATTCTAACGCAGGCACACAGTTACGACAAACTTTCATATGACAAGTAAAAAGGATAAAGTAGTATGTGAAAGATGAAATGACAAAGGAGCGATCTTCCCCAGACGCTTCCATAAAAGCATTACATTTCTCTGTGTAAAGTGTTACTAATGCCTGAGATATTTACAGTATGTATTTAAAGATGACATCTATTAGTGGAATGTACATTACTTTAAAAGTTCTGATACGAAACCTATTAAAGGTAGATTTTGAATTCCAATTTAAAGTCGGTGACAACTTGTGTGTCCAAAACATAAAAAAAACACTAAACCCGATTGTGTTATATAGATCTGTACAAATGACTAAAATAACATATAACTGTACATAAAACTGAATAATTTAATACATGTTGGAAATGACACTGAAGTTCATGATGTTTCAGAAGAATTAGAAACATGACAGAATACTCTTGTGATATGTATGTATACACTGTGGACATTGTTAGGGAACAAATAAAATAAAGTGAGAGTGTGAAAAATGTGTTTATTTTCTAAAAGTCCACAGGGAGAGTGTCCAAAGTTGAAACCAAGCCTTTATATGAGTCTGCTGGGAAATTAGTGGCAGTTAATCACTTTAGCATTGACGGTCTGACAATAGCATTATTCAACATCGTCCAAAGTGCGGGGGTAAAGCGTCCATTTCTCTCAGACTTATCTCTTTTCATTATTCTGCTTAAGAAATCAATTCCCAGCCTGCAGAATTGTTAGCTTAATAGTCAGTTATGTAACTGGGCTGGAATACACTCATCAGGAGATTCATGGTTTTGGTGGATAGACAAGGCGCTTGTGTGAAATTAGACAGCTGAACTTTTATCAAAGGGGTTGTTTTGGATATCAAGCGGTTTGCTTCTCTTAAAAATTATCCGGGCATTGGCAACAGTTTGTTGTCAAAAAGTGACTTTGAAAGTTTTACTAAACAGACAGAAACACATGAATGCATCCAGCAACAGATGAATTGTAATGTTTATGACTGTAGAACAACACTTTTCTGAACAATGAATATTTATATTTAAATTCTAGAGCAGCTGCCTCATGTTTTCTGTCAGACTTGCACGCTACGTTTTCTTCAATGTCTTTAATGATGCAAAAAATCCTTCTGTTTTGATTTTGAAAAGGTTTGTGTTTGAGCTCATGGGTTCTTTTAGTGTTTGGTGGGACATGCTGTGAATTACTTGCTGTGGAGACACTCATAGCTAGTGAGTGCAAATTCAGCACCACGGACAGCTCTCACTGAGTGCCACACAGCTCACATTCAGCACCACGGACAGCTTTCACTGAGCGCCACACAGCTCGTATTCAGAACCATGGACAGCTCTCACTGAGCACCGCACAGCTCATATTCAGCACCATGGACAGCTCTCACCAAGCACTACACAGCTCACATTCAGCACCACGGACAGCTCTCACTAAGCACTACACAGAAAACTTTCCACAGACAGCTCTTCACTATCTACTGCACTTTAAGCACTGTCAGGTCAATCACCCTCTTACCAAAGAAAAATGGCTGTTTCAGGTATTGTTTAGGCAGATGTATAAGGAAAGCAGGGGCTGGTTGTCACATGTTCTAACCACACCTGCGCACATTCAGGTGAGGACTATATTACATTTTACCTTCACTGAATGGTGTTCTTGCCACAAAGTTTTTCATTATAAATATTCACAAGAGTAACAAGTGTGACAATTATCCTCTATTACATCCCCTACAATAACTGAGCACATTTGTAGGACTCTAATTCCCATTGGGTCTGGTAAATAAATCAGGCATATGAGGACTGCTACATTCCCCACTCCCCTCTTCATCTGTAACTAACAGGGCTGTTTGTGTGTGGTACCTTGCGGATTCCTTCAGCAGGAGAGGTCACAGAGTTGTCCTGTCCCTGGTTTTTATTGATGGTTCTCCATAGCTCGGCGAAAGTGCTGTCTTGCTCCAGGGGGTTTGTGCCCTTCACCCTGAAGTACTCGTACACAGCTGAATCTCTCACTGTTCCATAGCTCAGGTCTGTCTGCTTGGAAAGGTCTTGGAATGTTCTGGAATAATGGGAAAAATAGGGGAAAAGATATTTGAAATTAAAGATATTATACAGGCTTCATAATCTTCAAAATCCACCTAAAAATAAAAATAATATACACATAACATGTGGCCGAATACCAGCTTAGATATGTGGATATATGCTATTAATTATTGATGCCTGATGTTCATAATGTGTTTGCTAAATTGCCACTGTGTTAACAAACATATCTCAGATTATTATATTTATTATTATTGTGTAATTCTGTGTTTCAAGCAACAAGAGTTTTAATGGTACATTTCGCAACCTGTCTAAAGGGTATGAAAGAGCATCTAACAACAATTAATATCGCTCTCTCACTGGAATTAAATCTCAACACGTTATACGCTATTTTACACATTGGCACGATGTGAATGCAACTGTAATCAAACTTATAAAGGTATTTAAAATATAATTAAAATAAGGACTAAGGACTAACAGCCTTATAAGAGCAATATTACGTTGATATATTGGTTACAGTGGGATAATATTGTGATTCGTTATGTTTGGTGAATAGTTATTTAAAACTATAATACATTGCAATCTTTTACGCACTATTTCTATTTTAATCTAAATTGAACTTCACTGCTTTGTGCAATTATGTTCTTAGTTCATTCTGAGTTTGCAACTTTTAATTAAATACCAGAAACTATTAAGTTAATAACACAATTATTTAATTTGATTCTTTCTTGCTTTTCTCAGAATTAGAAACAGCAAAACGGTAAAAAATTGCAAATCGTAAATATCAAATCCAAGACACTTAAATGAGATACATAAAATTACCCATTAATTAATTTTATGAAATTGTACAAAAATAAATGCTATACTGGAAACGTATTGGATAGAACTGTAAACATATGAAACTATGTGCTATTGCACTGGAGCTGGTTTCATGTTATACACGTCTTCAGGCTATGGCATGCTAATACGTGGCTAGCTGCTATGGATGCAGTAAATGCATCTGTCTTTTAAAACATGTAAATCAAATGAATTATAACCAGGGCAACCGAAGCAAGTCCTTCACCTTTCTATGACCTCTCAATCATGAATCAAAAAGCAGTGATGCTGAACCACTGACACTGCTTATCGTTTTGGTAATACGGAGGTTAATGAAAGACTTCTGTCTACCATAGCCATTACCACAAGAACTTAAATCAGGCCCTGCAGTACTAACCTACTGTCTCCCCAACACTGTACAGTGAAAGATCTTGTCAAAACGCATGGAGCACTCATTAACTTGATACTGTATGTGTTGTATCGGGTTGGATTATGACTGCGGAGGAGCTCAGACTCCAGACTCCAGGATACTGAACTAAGCCACAATCAATCCAAATGTAGACTAGGCGCGACAATAAAACTGTCAAATAATGAATGAATGCATAAAAATGATGTATTCATTAAACATTTGAATTATTTGGTGGAAAAATAATTCCCCATGACAAAATAAAGTCCTATTGAGTCTGCGTGCAACTAACAGCTGCTTCCCTCCATCTGCAACTTCCGATTCCATGCATGGTGATTTATTTAGGACAGACGGCTTTTCCCTCTTGCGTAATGCGTCTCTTCATGATCTTCGGTGGGGAGTGATTTCATGTCGAGGTAAGCATCTTCCATCACCCTTGACAAGGCTGTTTAACAGGACTTGTGCAATTGTTTACAGATTCAATGAATCAGATAGCTAATCTTGAGAAGATAATATCAGAACAATTAATCAGTTTGATTACAGTGATAGCTGGAGGAGCAAAATAAAACTATGAAAATACGCACTGTCATACAGTTGTGTTTATGGTTTTATAGTTATTTATACTTAAAACCCCGCTGTGCTGCTTTTATACAATTAGATTTCATTCTACTGGAAAACAAGACTGTGCTGAAATTAAAACATTGTTGGGCAATACCTGTGACGCTATGGTCGTCATTTAGGAAAGACGTTTGATGTTTTTAAAAGGTTTCATATCTTCATTGAATCATTACCAATTTTTTTCTAACATCAACATATTTTAGCTTCATTTAAACACAGGCAGAAAATGTGTCCGGCATGCCAGCTGCCTCATTTAAGACGGGCTATTTTGGCCTGGAGCCTAAATTTGACCCAAATGCGGACAGACGCACCATGATTATGCTAAGATGAAAATGGCTCTTGACATTACAGTTGGGGGTGATGTGGACAGAGACGTCCCCCTGATGGAGCAATAACGTCACTGTCTATAATTAACAAAGCTGTTAAATAAACCACTATTATGCCATAATTGATTTCATTCACAGCTTTCAGTGCTGTAATCACTTCCTCTTCGGTTTAAGTTCCTGTTTTTATGGATTCTTACGTAAGCTGAATGTATTTTACAACCTGCCTGCTGTAAAAGCCATAGACATAGGCAAGGGGTCACAGTGTTACACAGAATACATTATGTTACTGATTAGCTGCTGTTGTGAAAAAAGCATGAACAAAAGTCAACTTAAATGGGCAGCATAACTTCATCAGGTGACCCTTAAGACTTAAGTTTGTGACCCTCTGCCTGTTTTTAGTAATATGACTGTTTAGACTTAAAAGTATTAATGATACAGTACATGAGTTTGCCAAGTAAACTAAAAGCATGTAATGAAAATACATTTGGATATGAAGGTGTTTGCTTTTGTTTTATATGAGAACATTCTAGATATGCTACATCTAACTACGTTAACGGAACGTTCTGCATGGCACCTTATCCTTTAGTAAGCAAAATGCAGATGGTAAACATAGAAAGCCATTATTAACATAGTGCGGTATGAAAACCCATTCAGGTTTAATCATCTGTTAACAGCAGTGCCCGCTGCTCCTAAACCAAAAAACACTCAATCTAACAGCATCATAAATCATGCAAAGTAAGAGTTCCAGCAAATGCTTAAGAAAGAGCTGAAGAACAATTGCAATATGAATGAATCACTATTTTTCCCTTTATTTCACATAAACAAAATGATAAATGGAGTCTCCGTGCTCTGTGTGCAAACAATTATAAATGCAGTCTTTTACTATACACCATAAATGCAAACTACAGTACATGACAGATTCACTGAACATTAGTATGAAATTGCACTGTATCAGCACCAGAATGGCTAACTGGCTGCAGTGGTTTGAGCCAGCCAAGGGCCGGCAATTGTACCTAAACCACAAAAAACCATGCCATGACAATACAATAAAAAGTAGTCTCTATAAGTAATATTATTATTATATAAGCAGTTCCTAAGAGGGCTGCAAAGATTAAATAAAAATTCCTTTTAAAAAATCAAGGTTTTTTTTAAAAACATTAAGATTTTATCATACAGCATAATCAAAATGACTTTATAAGATTCCTTTATAACTTTTGTGATTCAAATTTTGTAACTCACTACAGAACCCATATTATAAATATAAAAAATAAATCATTTATAAAATTTATAAAATTATTTATAAATGATTTGAAAGTTTATAAATATAGAAAATATTGTTGGGCAGCAATTAATTCTTCAATGCTTGAAGAGCTGGATTCTTCCATTTGATACTTTCAAACTTTTTGTACAAGGTAAACAAAAGTCTGTAAAAACAGACTGTTCTGTCTGGCACAAGCCTCGCTATAAAACACGGCTCTGGATTGCACAACAAAAATCCATTTATAAACCATCAAAGTGGTCCATACAAAGCACCAACTGACTGGCCAATCAGCAGCCTTTCCACTAGCCAATCACAGGGCACTGGCAGATGAGCGTTTGGGGACCTCAGGTCTGAGCAGAACGTTTGTCAAACCCGAAACCCATTTTACATTTAACGCTGGTGAGAGATATGAAAGTCTCCAATGGACTCCCAGCTCGCTAACGATACCATATCATGAACCAGCAGGGCTTCCTGATTTTAATAACAGTTACAAACAAGGTGATTAGCACAGCCATAGCAGCTGTGGATGATGCCACTGCGCAACGAAGAAATAATCCCCTAGGGTCTACGCACACATACACACGTACACAGGAACTGAATGACAAATGTGATGGCACAAAACTCTGCATTAATGCTCCAAAGCCGGGCCCTTGGGGAAAACTGTGTGAGGCATTTCACTGGTGAACTAACAGGTCTGCCAGAAGAATAAAGACAGAATTCAGATAGCGAATGTAATAAGCCTCTCCTACCTTGGCTTTTCAGCTGGGCCGAGTAACTGAATTCAATGAGCAGGCAGATAACATTTGCAGAGGCACGGCGAAACTATTTGCACATCAGGTAGGGCATTACCAGTTTATATAAGAGCACTCTCATAGTCAAAAAGGAGGAGGTTTTAAGGTAGAAAGCATTTATTTCTCCTGTGAACAGGTAACACAGAATTCTTTTTACTGAGCAAAGACAGGAGAGAATCACCACAGCTGTATTGTGTTGCATTGACTGTGCAATCTGACAGCTGTATACTGCACTGCACTGCAGACGATGAGAGCCGTGTGTTTATGACAACAAATGCATGAGAATTCTCCGAAGTGGGAGTAACCTTCACTGACAAAACACCCAAAACACATAAAGGGAGCAATAAAGGTTCTGCCGTCTACAGAAAGCAAGCGAAGAAGAAAAAAAATTTAATATGGTGCGACCTTTCGTGGAATTTATGGAGAATGTCAGGAGCCATGAGCCCCATGCTGAGAAGTGAAGGGCCGACGTGATCTCCAAGACACAGCCGGCATGCTGTGATTTCAGGACACATCAGATTTATTTTTTTAGAAATATGCTGTATTTAAGCAAGTATTATTGAATCCCTGCACTTTGAGAGGCTACAAAACCACGTTGATGCTAATTACGATGGCCTAGTGATATGACATCAAAACCTGGCAATGGGTTTGGAGACAGGACAGTTCTAATAAAGCTCAATGGCACACCATGTGGTCTTAGAACATCTCTCAAACTGAGATTCACGGACCCTCAGGGGTCCTTCTTAAACTACAGAAGGGGGTCTGCGTAAAATCGCTTATTTTTTAATAAAAATCTCACCAAAATAGAGCCGAATCGGCTACCATAAAACTAAAGACATTAAATCACTCAAATCAAGTATAAAAATATGATAAATTAGAAGTGGGTAAGACAATCTTCAGACAGGCCTACATAGAAAAACTCAGCAGGCCTGCGAAGTTGATTAGAAGACAACCAATGTTTCCATGGTAACAGCAGTTTTTTGATTGGGGTAAGTGTCCAGTTTGAGGTTATGAACAGTCTGTGGTTCAAGAACAGTAGTGTGTTGAGTGTGACTTATGCATACTTCAAAACCTAGTATGCATATGAAGATGTGTGGTATTCTGGGACTGAGATGCAAAGCTGAACTAGATAGCTTCTCTCTTACCGAATAGCGTTGTCCATGCGGGAGACTGTGAGGTAGGCTGCCAGGTTGGCTGTGTAGGATGAACAGACAATAAGGGTGAACAGCCACCAGCTTCCCATTGCAATCCTGAGGGCCACTGAACTCATGAAGGACTCACCGCCTATAAACACAAGATAGAAGAGAAACATGGCTGTCATTTCAAATTTAAGCCAATCTTTCATTGGTTCATCCCTCCTTTTGTTTCAAATATGATGTGCTTTTTATTCTGTAGCTCTATCACTTTTTGGCCCAGCACAATATCTCATTTTAACCTAATTTTCAGACTCTCTCGCCCATGACGTTCTACCTCCCTATGTGAGGAGGTCTATAATACCTGGAGAGAACTATTAGTAATATAATGAACATTTGTCAGAAAAACCATTACAGAAGAAAGATGCTTTCTGCTAGCAAAAAGCTGCAGTTACAACATCCACCAGCAGGGGTACTGACTGGCCTATGCCAACACTGAGTCTATATCATTAAACCACTCTGTGACTTTTCTTGCTGGTGCTTTTTGGCAGTGATACAGTACTGCATGCAATAACATTCATTCTCCTGTCACCAGATTCCTCAGGAAAGCTCGACACCTTATAAACCCGGGCAGAAATGTCAACACAATATCCCTCTCCAGCACACACAGGCTTTATCACTGAAATGTCATCAGTGACACAGTGATGGTGAGAATGAAATGAAAAGATCTGGAGTCATCATGATCACAGCTCGTTAGGGACAGCAACATTTCCTAAGAGACACTGAGACAAATTATCTCAGGTCTGTGTCCCATAAGACATAAAATTAGATCCAAGGACAGCGTGTATCGTGAAAGATCAAAGGTTAAATGTACAATTATGCATTTGGCATACGCTTTTATCCAATGCGACTTACATGGCATTATACTATACATTGGTTCTGAGTATGTGCAATCCCTGGGATCGAACCCATGACCATGGCATTGTTAACGCCATGCTCTAACCTCTGAGCTACAGGAAAGTTCACTCATAAATGGCTTACTTATACCCATTACAGATTTTAGAAAGCATCAGGGTTTGAAACGATAAATGCTCTGATGCTCATTGACTCAAACTTAAGCTTCAACTCTAGTTAGAAATGTCTAACTATATTAGAAGACAATTACCCCACTCCTGTTAATTACATTAATCATTGGCCCTAAAATTGTCATTTTTCTTTCAAAAACAAAAGCATAAATCAAAACACTCCAGTGTGGGACTTAAACCTGCAACGTTCCATAACAGGGAATAAAAAGCATATCTAGCCCCGGGCACTTTGTGGAAACAACATGTAAACAGAATGCAGTGTTTGCACACCGGTTTCCACTGTAATATGTGTTAAGCAGTGTTTGTGTTAATGAAGTTTTAATTGTGCGAGGGTTTGGGACCCCCAAGAGCCCTGACACAATTTGAATATTAAAGTGCACCTGATGGCAATCAAATGTCTGCTTTCATAAGTGACTGTAAATGTTTATTAAAAGAAAGGTGACCCCAAAGCAAATACGTTTTTTTCCATAATCATTTACCAAGTGTGAAAGTGTCATTATCGAATTATGGGTCCGGGGCTTACAATTACCAAAATGCCAAACAGCTGTGGAAAAACCCTGTTGCAGATGTTGTCGATTGCCTGCATCTTGCTCTGACTTGCTTCACACATATTATGCCCTTGAGAGTGATAAAAGCAAAGTGAACAGTCTCTGAGTCTTTAAGAACGAAGACGTCAAAGCCCGTGAGACGCTGATCGAGTCGGGCTGGTGTTGACATGAGCGGTAGAAAGCCAAAGTCTGATGAGTGCAGCTGACAAAGTATAGCCATTTACCCCAGTCTGCATCTCAACCAATAACAGTCCTGCTCTGATAGCTATCTTGAGCAGGGCAACTAACGAGGAAACGTCTCTTAAAAAATCTGGATGGGAACACAATCAACAGTACAAAAAATAAAAAAAGGAAATATTACATCACATGAGAATAGTGTCATTTAAATGACACTATTTAATACGTGTGAATGAACAGGATAAAGTTTCAGAGGAAGGCAGTGTCTCATTGCATCATTTAAACCGGATGCATTCACACTGACGTACGGTATGAATAACATAAACAGCATCACTCTTAAATTATCTTAAAATTATTTGAATGATGATCCATGAACCATTTAGGAAACACCTTATTAAAGCAGCACCATACTTGCTGTGTTTACTTTGATGTGAGTAGGATTAACTAAACGGCATGTTAATTAAATGGCATGTTAACATCCCAGATCCAGATCCTATGGATCCAGAGCATTCCGCATTTTACATGTCTCCCTATTCAACACACCTGATTTAAGTCATCAGCTCAGACAGTTAGGGGCATACAAAATGTGCGACCACATCACTGATCTTTAAAGAACTTTAGTATTATGTTCACAGCAGATTCATCTTTACTTTGTGTGCCAAAGTAGCATTTTAATGTGGCCTGGAGAAATCCTTCAGTATAATTCATTTCGCAAACAGAAACAATGGAGACTCCCCAGGGATCATCTTAAACTGCCTCGAGTTGTGATTTGGAAATATTTTAAGTACAAATATATTCCCCTAAAGGAGATCTTCTTAAAGTAAAACGTTTTGAAGTATTGAAATGCTGCACAAGCTTTGCTGCTGTAGACTACATCGTCAGCACAGGATTGCGTCGTATAGGTTACGATTCACTAATAATATATCATCTCTCACTTTGATGTTGATTGGACATGACCCAACTCACCTTGCTGTACGAAGGCTCCATAGACGATCCAGATGGCACTTTGGAAGGACGTGGTGACAGAAGCAGGCTGGTGGGGCCCAGGAGGATTCTGGGAAGGGACAGGCTGGATGCGTCGAAGCAGAAAGATCATGACACCCACCACAGGAATGGCAGCAGCGATGCAGGCCCACACGGCCAGGTCAAACGGAGCCAGTAGGGAGAAGATGTTTAGCCTTTCCTCGGCTTTGCTCATCAGAATTCCCACAGAATAATCCAGATAACGTTTACTGAAGTCAACCACATTCTCTCGCTCAGGAGTGATGGTGATGGCTGAAATAGCCACATCTGCCCTCTAAATGGCAATGTGTGAATAGTATGTTATACATCAATAACACAGCAAGTGCAGGTTATATTTAACATCAATTTATGCAAATCAACAGTGTAATGCCAGTTACAGAAGTGTGGCAATTACGTATATATAGTGTGTATAACATAATTAACAAATAATTAACTTCAATATGCTGCTTAACAGATACAATAGCGCAACAGATAAAATGAACTAACAGTTAAGCTAAGTTAATTAGCACAAGTTAATTAACTTAAGTTAATTAGCACATACTGTATAAAAATACAATAGGAACAAATATTAACAAAGCAAATAAAAAAAACAAAAAAAACTTAAATGCTGTAACACCTTATTTCTGTGCATGAATCTCACCTTCCCGATCAATTCTCCAATCATTCCATTCCATGAACCGTTGGCTTGAGGAGATCCATATTTCCCATCAGCCACTTGGTACATGTCATACTTAAAGCCCAGTACTTTGGCCAAGGCATCCAGAACATCAATAGAAAATCCCTTATATCTTTTAGGCTGACCAAGAATGTTCTCTGCCACCATTACGAAAGGCTCCTCCTGAAGACACAAGAGGAAACAAAGGCCTTTACTGATTCACTCATGTATTTGTTAACTTTACACCTGATTTACAGCTACATTCATAGCCAGAACACACATTTACCATTCACAGGAGTCCTGACTTTACATAATGTATCTACAGTATCTCGCACATTGTGTTTGACCTTATTCTCAATATTAAAGAGTGCAATTTTTGAAGGTTTTCAAACAATGTCGTTTCACTGAGAATCTGAGCACAATGGACAGGCGTAAAAACTGACATACTGACATAGCCATTATTTGGCATTACTTTCAACCAGAATTGAATCTTTTCATTTACTCATTTGAAAGGGAAGCGAAGATGACCGCAGAGAACAGTCTGACATAACAGCTGCTAATAAGTCTGAACATATTTCTGCAAACAGAGAAGATTTAATATTCATTACTGAACTTATTTCTGTGGTTAATCAATCTGTTCAGGTTGGGACTTGGCCCTCAGATTGGCCCTTCTGTCACATACAAAACATCAAGTGATGTGACACGTTTACCAGTGACAGCTGGGACCCTCGGTCTCAGGTTAATCTAAATGAAGTGGTTCAGCAGGACTGTTACACCATGGGCAGTGAAGTGTGCAATGCCTCATCAGACTGAAATTACCTCTCTACATTCACCTGAGCAATCTGCAGTAAGGTGTGGAACTGCCAAAGATGACTGGCTGTCTTCTGAAACTGATGTATTATCAGTTTTATATACTGAATGTCTGAGGAACTTCTGAGGTAATTGTATTTAGAGAATCCACAACAGTGACAGACTAAAGAATGAATAAAGAACAAACTTCATGAAGCCTGGAGGAACCATCAGGAGCCTGCATGACAACGGCATTGATGTTTGATGATCATAACAAAAACCACACAGATCAACCTTGTGGAAAATGTCAAGCATCTTTAAACGGTGTTGGTATGACAACCATATGCAACGTATAAGCAGTTGTGTCCATAATATATCAAAACAATTAATCTCCACACAATAAAGTGTAAATACTCTAATATAATACAAATTTTTCTTTAAATGCATTTACATTAACACATTTTGCAATAAAATTCCTTTCAAGCAATCATTCCCTGGTAATGTTAAAGCACTTGATTTGTTCGTAGAACAATAACGTTTCCATCAACCAATCATATTTAAGCGTTAGGTTTAGGATTAGATTTAAGGTTAGGCATGAGGCTAAGTTTAGGGGGTTTTATGTATCAACCAATCATTTGCCCATAATTTAAGGGGTCATGTCAATGAACTGACGGTAACGTTCAAGGCACATGTTCTACCTTTGTAAATCATGTTGTGCTTTATTCAGCTGTGATTTAGAGCCACCTCAAAATGTGATATTGCTGAGACATGATCGCAGTGATTGGACCAACAGGGAGTTTGAAGCTGATTTATGGTATTACGCACCAGTAAGGTCACCACTTTCAAAGTTATTCCCTGCATGCCGTGCTCGGCTCGGTTCTCCCTTAGACTCCCATTCAGCCCACGATCAGAGTCCCACGTCGCCAGCTGAGAGACGGAGAGAGAGAAAGGCATTATGATTGAGTTGTGATCAAGTTAGACAACAAAAATGATTGCAAAGAGAAACAGGGACAGCTGGTCAAAGCCAGAGATGTCCTGACACGACCCGAGTTGTTCTTTCAAAAATGGCCTTTAAACATTTATCAGGTTATGATAGATCCATCACCACTGAGTAGAATTCCGTACCTCACATAAGCTTAATCTCGGGCCTTTGGGTATTTGTGCTTAAGCTACACGCCCAGGTGAAAATGGTCATGTAAGCTTACATGGTGGTCGTCTAGGCAACAGCTATCTGCCTGATGACGCATCAGCGAGTTCACACTGTTTTCCCCTCACTCTTTTAAAAAAAGATAAAAGCTAAAATTGAAAATAAACCCCCACACACACACAAATATCTGTTGTTTGTCGATACAGGCTGTTGATTAGAAAACAGTTGCTTAGAAATTCTTTCTAATTTCAGCAAAGAAAACACACTAAATTAGAAAACAATACAATAGAAACAACACCAAATCTCTCCCAAACGTTTCCTAATTTCTGAAGGTCCCAAAGGTTAAACCTGTGTAAACAGAGACAACACTTATATTAAAAACTTAATACAAACTGTATCTGCATTTCCTGAAGGAAATATTAAAGGTTGCAAAGAAACAAAGATATTGTAGGTAAGCTTAGATTTTAGACTAGAGAGGTTCAGTCTAAATGAAACGCTTTATCATGGCACTCATGACTTTCTGTTGGTTGTGTACAAACCACACACCATTCAACACCTCCTTTGCAAGCACTGACAGCAGCTCTGTAAAACATATGACCACACTTCATGATAAAAGGCTTGATCAATCCATCTTTAAGTCCATCCCCATTTATCATAACCTCAATATCCCACCAGATCTTCCTCAGCTGTGAATGATTCAGCAGGTCAAAGCTCTAACTACATGGAAATGCAAAAACTCTGACCCTGAAATCACACACGGCTCTAATCAGGCCAGTGTTTGACCTCACGGTCCTCTGCCAATAACAACATGACTGAAGCTTTAGCATCTGCCCCATGACATATATCATTACTCTTCACTTTATAGCACACAACACACAATCCCCGTCACATTATTCCCTTTTTAACTGTACTTTTTAAGCCCATTAAGATGAAGCTTCACTATAAAGATGATATAATTACCAAATCAGAAACAATAGCAAATAAAGAACAGAGACAGATGTTGAAATTGATCCGTTTTAAAATTGGAACTTCTTGGACTTAAGGTAAAAAATTTATTATGTCATAACTTAATTTTATGCAGTCATGTGATGTTTTAATAATCACTTGTACTGTTTTTTCTTCAGACAGTTTATTTGTTGTTAACCGACATTTGATTTACTAAACTTTACCAAAAACTCATTTCTTATGTCTGTTTATTATTCCGTAGCGTATGTGTTAAAGTTTGATCTAATATATAGCGACACACCCATTAAACAAAAACAGCTCCGTCATGTAAGTGTTCCACCTTGTTTTCCCAGGTGAGCTGGAAGGGTTTTTCCTCCTTGTTTTCTCCAAAAGTTTCTCCAGAAGTTGTTCTTTTAACATTTGTCTGTGCTGTTAAATAGTTAATCATGTGGGTGGGTGTTGACAGAGATAAGAGAGAATTGTGGCTTGTCCACTGGAGATGTTGTGTCAGTGAACACCCGAGAGGCTATTCTACTGCACAGAAGTGTGTGTGTGATCTAAAATGTAGTACAAAGGTGTACGTGTGTGTAATCTAAACTACACTGCGTGTGTCTGAGTGTGTGAAATCTGTCTCACAGCACAAAAGCGTGTGTACGCCTCTTAACCAAAGTAGCACGTATTGATAATAATTACATATTTGTCAAAGAAAATTTTGTATAATAACTGCACACTGTTCCCAGCTTCCCCTTTATTTTGCAATGAGTCGATATAACATATCTTGTGATGGAAATGTTGCAACAAATGGAAAATAACACTCAAATTATCCACCCATCCTCTATACCGCTTATCCCCACCGGGCTTTTCAAACATATTTTTTATTATTTTTGTGCCACTTGATGTGTTGATGGACATGCTTACACGTTTTGTTTGTCATAATACACGGTGTTTACTTTTGTAGGAAAAATATCAATAGTACCAAACCACCCGTACAATAACAATCCTCTAACATATCCTGACTGTATTAAGACACAAAGCACAAAAACAGAGTTTAAATAGTCCTTTTTTAAGTGTTTACATAATGCACCATTGTGCGGTGCTGTGTTGCACCGTGCGACACTGAAGCTGGTTTCTGTTGTTTTTAAGGATTGCTTTTGTTCTTTTCATCTCTAGTTGTGACATTAGTACTACAACTCAACCAGAAACCAACCTCTGAAGACACAAGCATTTTGTCAAGTAGACTACAAAGCTGTGTGCCAGAAGTTCAACAATTTTGTTGTTTGTATCTTTGGGAGCAGGCGGCTCCACTTGAGTGCACATACTGTAGCAGAAAGAGACAGGAGAGCAGAGGACTGGAGAGAGAGAGAATTACACATAAACCAAAAAGTACAGTAGGAGACAGGATACGACAGAGATGTGCAGTGCGAGCGTGAGAGGGATTTTAAAGGCCTATTGTCAGGTTGTTTACTGTAAGTTACTGTTTCTGTGATTGGTTGGAGAGAGAGATGTGCCTTTTGATCTCTTTATTGAGTCTGTGAGAGAAACTCATTACCGTTCATCTAATCAAATGAGAGTCGCCCTTTGGCAGATGATAAATTCACCTCGTCTCTGCATCTCAAAATATGCAAGAAAAAATATCTGCGGCATATTCTGTATTTAACTCCCAGAGACAATTTAAAGGTCTTCCCGAAGACTACACTGGAAATATTATTGTTTGAAATGTTTAAATTTATCATTCTTGTGAGCCTATATGATTTTAAAAGCAAATACCCGCAGGCAAACATTTATTTGAAATAATGAATTAAAGATTTTGAAAAAAATCTATTCTTATTACTTTGATTATATGGACTTGAATATCTGTTGAGGAGAAACATAAATGACAGTCAAACTTCAGCAAAAATATTGTCTGCTGTGGGTGCAATTTGTGATATAGAGATATTCCTGAGTGATATTAATTGGGGAAAAAATAGCATTTAATATACTATAGGAATGTCAGCTCACTCCCAGCTCAAGACTAATGTGATCAGGGCTGTCACACCTGGGAAAAATGCCATATATGAAATAGGAAAATGTATGATAAAAATACAATATTTTGTCCTGAGTGTGTGCATGTCTCAAATGAGTCATTATAGCAGAAATGACAAAGACAGTGGAATCTGATTGGCTGATGTATATAAAAACGATTATGTACGGTTTATTGTGAGAGTCCATTAGCCTTTCTTTCTGTCAAAAGTTTGTTAATTGATCTGCATTGCATGTGGGGTTTCTTTAGTGTGATGTGGTCATTAGAGGTCAACCATCAAACTGTGGCGTTGTATAACTGTCAGTAAATGATGGAACTGAGCAATAATAGTAATAAAGAATGGAAAGGTAGCAGACACAGTTTAAATAAAGAGAAAAATGGAACAATATGTGAAGAATATGTAAGCTTGTGTTAGAAAGACAGAGATTGTTTTTACTTTATACAAGCTGCTTTCAGTAAGGCAACTGTCCAGTGTGTGTGCTGTGAAACCTGTAAGGTCAGCTCTGTGCTTATTTTGTATTCACCAACTGCTCAGAGAGGTGACAGAGGCTTATGAAGGCTCATTTCATTTTCCCCAGATTCACCTACAGCCCACAGTCACCCCATCGCCATGGGAACTGCTTAGGCAATTGTGCAGTGGTCACCCACACCTGGCTCGCTCGACCATAAACACAGTAACTGTTTTCCTCAAGACGTTCAACCTTAGCCTGAAACACAATCCCGATCAGCCAGGAGATTCATGTTTTTTCATTAGATTTACATTTACATTGTAATGTATTTGGCAGATGCTTATATCAAAAGTGACAGTGCATTTCGGGTATGTTTCATCAGTGCTTTCCCTGGGAATCAAACCCATGACCTTGCCATTGCTAGCGCTATGCTCTACCGCTTCACTAACACGTTTGTTGACTTTGATGACATTATTGCTTTGCAGCTAATGCTAAAAAGTCCATCTGTTCCTTCCTTCCTTCTCTTTTTATTCCTCTCCCCTGTTTATTGGGGTCTTAAATTTATTAGATTAATTTGCTGTGCTAAAAATATTTTGCTCGATATGCACAGGTGCAGCTGTAGGCTAGTAACTAAATTACCCCAAACGCACACACACACTGTTGTGGGAACTTTCCGTTGACTTCTGTTGTTTTTAAGAGTTAATGATGTTTTTATTCTCTAATACTGTCCATAACCTAACCCTCACACAAACTTTTCTGAATGTTTTTATTTTTATTATGATATTATTAAGTTAATAGGACAACCATCCCCACAATATAAATAGTTCAGTTTTCACATTTGGTCTCAACAATGGAGGCAAAACCTCCTCCACACACAGGCACACACACAACTCTCTCTGAATCTGAATAACGCATCAATACCGGATTTATCTCACCTCACTGCCACTCCATTATTACATCACTAAACAATTAAACTACTACCATTAAAAATGAAGTTAATTCAATAATCAAGAGTTCAACCCCTAATACTCCATGAGACTTTATGTCTTAATACCTGCACCTGTATGAAGGCGTTGGACTAAAACCGGATCCATCTCGTAAAGATGTTTGGCAATTCGAGTGTGGATTACACCGTCTGAGAACAGGCGATTTAATGAAAAGAGAAGATTAAACGAAACCGAGCTGGAGACACACAAAATGACACAAGATGGAACTGGTGAGAGAGACAGAAACAAAATAACAACTCCATCTTCATTATGGAGGTAGATTTCACCCGACGTTTGGAGGAAATATAAAGAAACAAATGAGGAGAGGGTGGAAGGATAAAACAGCAGGGAAAGAGTAAAGTGATATTCAGGGGGCCTCTATACGGGCTTCAGTGGGCCCCAGGGGGGACACATCACTTTAAAAAGAGATCAGAGTAGAGGAATGCATATTTATGCTGATGGACAGCAGGGCATGTGTGTGTGTGTGTGTGTGTGTGTGTGTTTATTAGCTGTCAATGTAATGAGTGTAATGGACAGTGGGGGTGCTACGTTTGAGCTGGAGAGTGTGTGTGTGTGTGTGTGTGTGTGTGTGGTCATTAGCTCTTAGTGTTTTTCGCTGGAGGGAAAGACCATGTTGATGGTGTTAAACTCACACACTCACTAATATTCAGGCAACAAGATTGAGAGAGTTTGGCACGTTATGGACCCGACAGCCGTGCTAATGACCACAACCACGCCGCAAAACACTTCAGCTGCCCGACGAGTGTGTGTGTACTCGCACATCAGAGAGGGAGAAATGAGAAGTCGAGAGAGACAAATGATAGAATCATCAACAATGACGGGTTTGGTTGAGTGTGCGTGTTGTTGTGGGACCTAATGCAGCTATTTCTACATATGTCTGCATGTATGTGTGTGTATTTCTGTGTCTGTGCGTAGAGTATTTTGACTATGTTCCATGTCAGTGTCTTCAATTCGAAATCACAGCAGGGTTTCTCTCTCTCTCTCTCTGTCCATCTGTTTATCTCTCTCTTTTCTCTTGCACTCCACTTATTTTTGTCCTCTCAAACATTATTAGCTGTGTGTCATGATTTTTGTGTTCTATATAAATGTGTGTGTTTACTTAACCATATATTTGTACCCAGAAGTGAGCAAAACCTGTCATATGGGAGCAAAAACTCTTTTTGGGGACATCCTTATTAAAAACAAATGTTATAAAATGTAGTAAACAAATTGTTTTTAGTTGTAAAAATGCAGATTTCTGTGAGGATTAGAGCATATAAAAAGACCCAGAATTCATTAAACCAGAAGGGGGCGCTACTCTTTCCTCTATTTGTTCTAATTTTCTATCATTTCTATGCAACAACCCTTCTGAGAACAGAAAAAACACTGAATTTACCGGACCAGAGAACTCACTGGTTTGACATGGATTTACAACAGATGTTAAATTTGCAACAGATGTTTGTATAAAAAATAAATCTAAAAACAAGGCAAAGACTAAAATAAGGACTGTATGAGAAGCAACTACAACCAAATCATGTAGCATATATTTTCCTGCCAAAAGAGATGCACAATCTCAGCCGTGTCTCTGGGTAAGAATGTTTTCTTGCCAGCTATCTGCTAAATATCAATATAACACCACTGTGACAGGGGCCAGGCAGGGTCAGTTGTGCTTTTAAGAGAGCCATAATTTGGCATTATGCCTTAAATGTCTTATGTGCTATAAGTATATAACATATGTAATGCACATTTTTTGAACAGCCAAGAGTGAACACAACATAACTGAAACACAACACAATAACTGAAAGCACCATAAAAATGGTAATAACCATGAATATAATTTTATAACAAATGCTTTTAAGTGAGTGCTTTTAACAAATGCATAGTATGATGCAACTGTTCCACGAATTCAATAACATTTAAAACGAGCAAAATTATTTTTAATTACTTCAGTTTATAACCGCCTGCCAAAATGAGAAAGCTCGGGAGAGAATCAGAGGAATCTTTTGGCCTGGACAGGTCTCTTGCGATACAGGCCAGGATTCTGATAAAAGTACCAAATTGTGCTGTTAAACCATTTGAACTCATGGCATGCATTATTTAATGATGCAGTTAAACCTGTTTCCCAGTCCAGATTGCTGGTTATGAAGCATCATTGCTGGAGCTGTCGGGTTCAAAGGTGCTGAGCAAATGCTGAACAAACTGTGAGTAATTTCTCACTGAACACTCAGTGGAATAAAACAGAAACAAATGTTTCATTCAATCCTTTAAAAAGCAGTCTGAAAAACCTGAGTAATTAAATGTGTGTGTGTATATTACTTTAGGTAGAATTTAAGGAAGTAAAGGGGGATGGTATGGTGACATGGCAGCACCCCTCTGACCCACCCAACCCTCTCCCATGACTTCCACTTACCCGCTTCACATCTTTTCCAAATGTCTCACTATAACTGGTTCCCAGAATCTCAAACTGAACATGAGAATTTGCTCCATTGCTACGGAAGTCCATTAAACCGGTGAGACCTGAAATTCGCCCCTGCAGTAAAAGACAAATAAGATTTTGGTTCAGAATACAATACATTGTTTTATTGAACTGTACTGAACTTTACTGAAGTGGAACTGAAGTGAACCAGATCGAATCAGTTGTGAGAGAAATTGGAAGGTGTCTTCAGACCTTTTGGATGGTGTCCAGCATGGACCATCCTCCATTCCAGGGCTTGGTTGACTTTCTCATGCAGTTCAGACTCGCCATGCTGTGCCACTTCCTGTCCTCTAGCTTTCTGTAGAAGGCATTAGCCAACATCAGCACGCTGTCGTACAAGTACAGACTAGAGACCTAAGAGACAAAAACAAGCATTGATTACTTTTACGAGGCAGCACTGTATTAATCTTCCTCAAACATTATGGTTTGAGGTTTTCCTAAACCACTAAGCCTACAGTATGTATTAATGTATTGCAATCCTACAATTTAATCAGCCCAACTGCTTAACAGCTCAACTCTTTTCAAACTATGTTTTGCAGGTAACTTTAGCCTTCCATATACTATATATTTCAGCAAACATTATACTTCCTAAAAAGTTTATATTTTTGAAAATGACCACACTATAATTTACTCAAAATATAACCAACAGCAATGTTGTCATTTGCATAAAAGTCTGAATAATCTTGGTTGTTAAATCTATTTGTAAAGTATACTGAATTTGATTAATCTTTGTTTTCTTGCATTTTTGCAGTATATCCCTCTTTATACTGCAAGCATCAACAAACATTGTCATACATAAATCCTTAAACCTCAGCTTATTTGCACTAAGCTCTAATACCTCAAAACCTGTTTTAGACAACTGATTATCCCCAACATGATAAAAGCCACAACTAACACTGAGAAACATAAAATACTAAAGCAGGAAAATTCTCTCTGGAAGCTCAAAGCAATGTTCTCTGTTCTTTAACTTTGTGAAAGATAGATTCCGTGTGTAAATGTGTCTGATGACTCTCGCTTTGTGAAAAAAGAGAGATCAAGAGAGGGAGGAAAAGAAAAAGCGCTGCAGGAGGTTTTTGCACGACTCTGCCCCTGCAGAGAGCAGCTAGCATGCTGAGAGACACCTGGAGACAGCACCGTTACCGCCAAGAAGACGAGAGTCTGAGGGACCACGCAACCCAACTCGATGTCCCCTCTGACATGTCATTCTGGCAAAAGCACACACTTAAAATCCACTTGGAGATGAAAGCATGTAAGCGAGGGATCGTGAAAGGAATAAAAAATTTGGAATTTAACAATAACATTTACATTTTCATCCACTCTCTTCTACAGGAGAGATGAGAGAGGTTTCACTGAGCTCTCTGTGGGCTCCGTTCTGCAGGAGCTTTGCGGCACACAGAATCATACAGCACATCCTCGTATCACCAACAGTGATAAAACAAATTCTAACACATCAAGGGAGGAAGTCAAAGAGGAGGGAATTAATCCGTTTTTTTGCCTAATTCCACTCCAGGTTCAGTCATTTTGCATACTCCTCTGAACCTTCTCGTTCACACTGTGTTCACGATCATCTGGGTTCACAACTGAGCATGCCCAGTGCCAGTCAGCTGCCAGGTCTGTTCGGTCATGTATGAGTTATGCATAATGTAGAACATGGTAATGTGTCTCAAGGCCGTGGCTGAAATGCATGGGCCTGTGGACGAAATGTTTACAGGTTGGGCCACTCTGCCCAAGGCCCAATGCATATGATATAGTACAGGGGACCTTCGCAGGCACCCTTCATCATAAAACTGGGGCCAATGTTCCACCTAAATGCAGCCCTAAGTTCCTTTGACACAAGGTCAGCATTTACACGGTTTTAACAGCTGAAGCTCCTAGATCATCCCCTAAGAAGCCCTGAGGTTTTTGGATTCCCTACTGCTTTTTCTTTAAAATAAGACATGCCCAGCACCAGCTGTCCGATTCATCAGATGAAATCTAACATGGATTCAGCACATTCAGAGGTCTGTGAGACTGTGATATTTTGAGTCAAAGCTCTGTACACCCATAAGTGAGACAAAACATGTTATCTGCTTACTATTAATGCAGAGTTACGACTCACAGTTACCAAGCAACACAAATAACATGAAACTGTGAGTTTACCTTTGTTCCTACTGTCGTGTCACTGTGAGCCCAACAGCATACAACAAATCCTAACAGGACCTACAATGACTTCAGTTTTTTAAAACAAATAGCATTGAAAACGGTTTTGTTTTTAAAACCACACATAAAATGTGTACTGACAGATAAATCACACCTAGAGTATGTGTTAACTTCTAAGAGTGTCAAGAAAGCAGCCTGCCCTTTTCAGCCAATCAGTAACGCTCTCTGTCTGTCAATCATTTTGCACATTCAGGTTTGCTGGTGTGCCATTGGAGGGTGGAATTTTGATGAGGGATCGTCTTATTGAAGGGATGCGTGTGGTCAAAATTTGGCAAATGTGGTGAAAACAACTGTAATTTGCTTACAGATAACTGATCAAAACGTTCCTGTGTATTGCCTTGAAAACTGACCTTTTGATATGGTTTAAAAATTGACTTTTTAGAAATCATTAGTTTTTTTATCTAAAACCTTTCCACTTATTCGTCCATGAGTTTTACAAAACCTTTCCACCTGTTAAACTACAAGGTCACTAGACTGAACGTAGTAAAAATGTTGCTAAACATTCAGTTTTGAATTGTTGTATTAACACCAGCTTTAAATCTGAATGAGAAAAACAAAACAACAAAATGAGGACATCAATTAGATGGATAAAAGCTCAACACCTCCCACAGAGCTTTTATTTACTTATGTTTACTTTATTTAAACTGTCACCATGCAGCGTGGAGACCTGTGTCCTGAGGGCTACGATGCACAATGCCGAAACCACTTGAGTTAATTAAAACATCCAATCTGCCACAACACTGACTCAGTCTCTCTCTTGATCCAGTGCTGTATCATTAGCACCGACAGAGGGTGAGAAGCATCCCTACGGCTGCTGACATCTCAAATACCTCCTTCCTCTTTCCTGTAAGGGACTTATTGCACCTTTTGTGGTACTACTTTGGCATAGCTGGTATGTAACCTTCTATTTTTATGAATTATTGAGACAGAAACCCTTAAGGAAATATACATGGATTTGCAATCTGTTCTGAAAGATGGAAAACAGATAGCGCGACCTAAACAAGGTTTTAATAAAGGCAGAAACAGACATAGTGATTTAATGTTGTGTAAGGGAGGGTGGGGAAAGTTCTCACAATTACAGCTAGCGTCTGTGATCTAACAAGATTATATTTGTTAGTGTGTAAAAGCATCAGGGCACAGCCGGCTAATCTGGATCAGTGGTGCATGCCCTTGTTTTAAATTAAAATTCCAAAGAAATTAAGCGATACAACAAAGAAAATAAACATGACATGTAGTTACTGCAGTCATTTTGCAGCGCCCTGGAAACTTCCGACTCTAAATGCAAAGCTGTAATAAAAAGACAATTATGAGTAAATTCAGACTTCAGCTGTCTGTTTCAGTGTACTAATGCAGTGTGTAGCACTCTCTCACTTCTGTACAAAGCATCTGCCAAGACTCCTAAATGCACTATTAATGTAGTAATTCTCAAAGGAAATGTGAAGCCTCCTAGAAACATATACATATAAAGTCATATAAAACACATATATGGGTATTATTTACAGTATATACACATTTATATATATATATATATATATATATAAATATTTAATATATATATATATATATATATATATATATAATAATGTGGAGCTATATGAACATGCTGCTATACATGTTTTTCAAATCAAGCTAGAACATTGAACTTGCCTCCTTATTCACAAGTACACTACACACCATTGATGTAACATAACCTTTAGCAAAAGGCCACAGACGTGAGATTTGTGGTAGTACATATTTCTTGCTGTAAGTACCTTTCTGTAAAGATTCCATTTTTATAGATGTTGACCATGGTCTTTACATGCAGGTTTACGTTTGATGAATGAATCTGAATTAACAGTGCTTGTGTAAAGGTTGCTAAGATACACACCTCAAGCGACTGCAGATAGCCTTCCTGGGGGTCACAGAGCAGCGAGGAGATACGATGGTTGTTCCTCATGCAGCGGATGTTGGTGTCTCTCCACAGTGGGAAGATCTGCCTAATTACTGTCATACGGCCCAGAGCGCTGTGGACCAGCTCCATGATCTCTGTATCACTCACCTCCTGCACACACACACACACACACACACACACACACACACATACATACACAGATGTTAAGTTTCTATGCTTTGAGGGGACTTTCCACAGACATAATGGTTGAAATACTGTACAAACTACATAATCTATCCCCTAACCATCACCCTCACCCTACCTCTAAACCTAACCCTCACACAAAACTTTTTATATTTTTAAATAAGCATCCTTTAGTATTTAATAATTTCAATTTCCGTTTAATAATCAATTTCCGTTGTGGGGACCACTGGCTGGTCCCAATAATGTAGGTGTGTGACTTTTACCATCCTTGTGGGGACATTTCGGCCCCATAATGGTAGAAAAAAGAACACTCAAACACACAAAGGGGTCGTAACAAGATGGATGTATTTGATTAAAACCTAAAACAAGCCAACATTACTGTGTAGAAACTGTCCCAGCAAATAAAGATCATTGATTGGCTTAAATGCATCAACAAAATACAGTTTAAACCTGATTTGCTGGTCTTTAGCTGGTTTAAGCTGAGCTTAGATGGTTTAGAATGGCCAAGCTCTTCTCCCAGGCTGGCCAGTTGACAAGCACCCCAAATTCCTCTCAAACCAGCAAACCAGACCCGTGTGAGAGAGAGAAAGACCAGCTATGACTAAAAATAGCATCTTAGGCAGGCTTAGCTGCTTTTGGGCTCTTATATTTACAAAAGGCTTTGTCAGAACTACAATTAGCATGCGTTATGTGGTAACCATGGCGATGATCTTGTAAACTCAATTACTATGAGTTTATTTGTGGCCTTGTTGTTTTATACATCAACTGAGGTTCAGTCATGTCAGACATTCTACAAACAACTACAAACAACACAAAGCAAATAAAACCAAAAAATACCAATACCCCTACTGGATGTATTAAAGGAAGAAAAAGCAGGTAAATAAAAGAACAAGAAAATACTGAAATGCACAAAAAAATCACACAGATGCATAAATCCAGCCTCCTGCTGGCTCAGAGTGCAGCGCGAGTCTTAACATCAAAACATATTGATCAAAACTCAGCAGAGCCTCAGACTTAAACATGATAAAATCAAGGGCTCTGTGTTTAAAATGTAAAGGATACAGTCCTTGAGTGAAATTCATGCAATCACACTGGTCTTACCAAAACAGTAAAGCTTGTAAACTTCAAAACTCAATTTCCCATAATTCTCTTTAGGACTTTGGCATATTAGGATAAATAATGTCAGCAATGCAATAATATGGCACACTACGATTAAAATACTTTTAAACACCTTCAATTTTAAGTTAGCTACAAATTGCAACTATATTAATTTATTTAAACTATTCCTCAGTTACAATAAATAACTATAATTGGGTGTGTAATTACATAATGTAATTATATATTCACAACTACTATGCTATGTTAGTAGTCTTAATTATAAGTAACTATGTTAACTATAATAAAGATATAATTGTATACATTTGTAAAACCATTAAACTCCCCCAAGACCAACATCTGTATATCAGTGAATATTCCAGAAAAAACGTTTGACAGGGTTATACAAGATTAAGGGACAATGGATATTTCCTCTTACTTACCTACAAACAACCTCATATTCATACCCTTTTGAGAATACCCTTTTTTGTTTTGATTTTAAGATCATTACTACAGGCTACTCCTAACCCAAAAATGCAACTTCTTTTTAATACGTCATTGGACATTATGTTTTTCTTATTGGTACATCTTTACAACTTGCTAGTGTACTCATGCTTTGTATACACATCCTCAAGGATTGAACACTAACTGAACTGCATGGCAGACACGTCTTACTGTCTCACCAACTTTAATTAGATTTCTGCATATAGTAATAATTGTGGCATGCCCCTTCAATGAAGCATAAATCCATAAGCCTATAGTTTAAAGCTTGCTCTCAGAATAGTCTTATCTAAATCAGCCTTGAATAATGTCTCTGTGCACCAAGTCAATGTCGTAAATGAGCTTTTGACTCAGTGATCTTCATATGTGGAGTTACTTTTATTTCAGGCCATATAGCTTATAACTTTGATCTTAGAAAATATCTTTCTATTATTTACGAACACGTTGGCAGCAGTCTAACAGTTGGCATTTACACAGAAAGTAGCATAACAATATGCTGGGAGACGACTGACAGTCTGGAATGCTGTGGTTTCACAGGGAACCTCCTACCACATTAATCAAAGCAGTCCTGCCCAACATGTACATGATCGCTGATGCATGTCCCTGTCAGTGGTATTAATTACTCATGTCTGTAAAACTTTCTCCTGATCAACAAGGTGACAGCGGACAAAGTCACCGACGTCCCTGTATGTAATTAAATCTCTGCAGACACCTGAGCACCTACTTTGTGAAAGATACTTTGTGAAATGTGGCTTTAGAACAGAGCTGGTGACAGTAAGGGACCCTTACTGGTATCTTATAGGTCAGTGTCTCTAAATATAACTAATGGCTCTCACAAGGTGATGTCATGATGACACACTTAAACTACATGTTCAAAGAATGTGGACACTTAAGCATCACATCCATATGTGCATGATAAATATTTAAATTTACAGTATATAAACATATATAGACATTTTTTATTAACTTTGAGTGCATGGGAATGAATCACTTTTTCAAATTTTTAGTTTTGTAACAGGAAGCCAATACCGCTTCAAAAAAACAAATTATATTCAAACCCCAGACATTCGACATTGACCCTGATGGATGAAACACATTAAGCCTTAATTTGTGAGTTTCATTTCAACTTTGTGTTGAGGCACAAGCAAATTATTCCGCTCAGACTCAATTTCACAGATTCGGGGATAAACAGAAGCGTCACGGTGATGTGATTCAGTTAACATCTGAACCCCTGCTTTTCAAAGCCTAAGGTGACGCATCATGAATTTTCTGAATCTCTTGATCTCCTTCTTTCTCATCTCACCTCTCCAAAGCTGTATGTGACTCTGCTTTAATTCCATCTTCCTGAAATCTGACTTTACCAGGAAAATTAACAGAGATGAACAGAGAATTAGGCTCAGTGAGAAATACTAAACAACAAAACCACTATGGTAAATCAAATCAGCGTACACACGGAAGGACATCTGGAGTGACTAAGCCACCTTAGTCACTATATAATTCATTTATTTTCTATGAAATACGCTGATTCTCTGCGACTTGCGTCACACATAGATCCAACGCCTCATACAGCTGGCATTCAAGCCTACCAGCACTTGAAAGTATGTAAATTGGTAAGAATAAACCGAGGAGTGTTTCAAAAACGCTCTTGTTTGTGAACTCCTTTTTTACGCCACAGATTGCAGGATTAGCCTAGCAATCATGCTCATGCTGTTTTTGAGAAGCCGCTGGAGTAGCAGGCCATGTGTAAGAGAGAGTGACAGAGGGAAAACGTGACTAAGCATGTATGATTACCTGCATCTGCTGTGACATGTCAGCTGAGAAAATCTATAATCCAAATCTTTTTTCGTTTTGTTATTATACTGTTTCAGATGTTACTGTAACGGAGTAATGCAAAACAATTAGGGGTTCTCATGCTGCTCTGGTTCTATTCTGGATATACGTTTACATTTATGTAAAAAAATAATGTAATCTGAGAACTCTTGACACATCTTGTCCAATCAGATTATAGGAATTAACCATTCCATCATTTACATTAATAAACACTTTATATACTAGGCACTATATTATTCATGTACAATACCTACATACATGCTCACAAACACAATTACAGTCATCTGAACTTGCTGTATCAGTGAGGTACATTACAGTTTTGTGTGAATTGCACTTATGGTTAGGAAAATGATCTCTTATGTTTTCTAGTTTTGTATGTTAAGATCTTTTACAAAGTGAAGTGGAGCGCATCATGTTTTTAACACTACATGGAATAAGTTAAGAGATTTTGTGATGTGTATGAGATGTTAGTGTAACACAGGGTTACTAGATGACCAGGCACCACTATTCCTGTCCTTACGTATATATGTATGTATGTATGCTTTGTCAGTATTGTACGGAGACAGAGAGAGCTGATAAATAAGCTGGTAGCATGAAAAACAATTTTGGATATCATGGTTGAAAGTGACTTTTCCATATGACAGTCACTCTCAACCTTTATACCCAAAATAAGCATAGCTCTGTCTCACTTTCTCTCTCTGCATAAAAACAGTGATGATTAGGCAACATATTGAATTTTCAAATGCTATCAACCCATCAAAATAAATAACAGTGTTTATGCCACCCAGCCCCCGGTCATACTTCCTGCCCTGAGCTCTGATTGGGTAAGTGCCCTCCGTCCTGAGCTCTGATTGGGTAGTGCCCTCTGTCCTGAGCTAATAGAAACATCAAGCATTTTAGCTTCCATAATGCGCAGTCCCATCACAACCGAACTAATCAACTAACTAAATGTTATTTAATAAACAAGTTTAATCAAGGCATGAATTCATCAATAAACTTCAGTTATCCAAATTTCAAATGCTTTTTAAACATATTTTTAAACGTGCGGCACAGCAATTGGGTCACATCCAGACCATGACATAAACAGATGCAGTGCTGATGGGAGACAGCGACTGAATCTAAAACCTTAGGTGACACAAGGATGACACAATCTCATATCTCTGTCTATGTGAGTCACTGTAACACCATGTTAAAACATGAATCACACACTTGCAGGGGCGTTGTGTTGGGGGTAATGGTGGTCATGAGTTTCTCTTGCTAAGTGTGTATGTAACTTTATTTAGCATTAGCACTCTAAAACTGAACTGACAATCATATTCTGCTTCTATGGAAAACAGCCAAAGGGCAAAACAGTGGAGTTAAAAATTTCATCCATGTAATCCATAAAGAAATTTGTCATGAAGACCTACACAACTCAAAACCCTGGAGAGGCCCATGTTACCGTGGAAACGAGAACACTGGCAAATGAGAGACCAACCTCTATCATAAAGCATTGAGAATGATGTAATCAAGTCAAGAGTTTTTGCTTATTAGGCCATGATCTCTCTTCTCAACTCTCATTGGTTTCTGCTCTTACTCTGATTGGCCAAAGCTCTTTTCTCATCTTAGATTGGTGCCCGGGCTTATTGGGCGCTGCTTTCAGCTTTAATTGGGCTTTGCTTTTAGCTTTTATTTAACAAAGTAGGAAATAGAGAGAAAGAGAGAAAAAGAGAGCGAGAGTGAAAGAGAAAAGTGAGCAAAACGTGGCTCTGAGTTTTGCCAGTGCAATAATCCACTGTCAGCTTTGCTCTAGCATGGTGACAGCATATTACATACTGAACGAGATATGTGTCACATATCAAACACAGTAAGCCGAAATTAGAATTGACAATGCCAGACCGAATGATTTTTGGTTTGTTTTTTGTATGTGACTGCCAAAACATTGGAGGTTCATCCCTAACGAAAGAGATAGGAATCAGCTATGAAACTCATTATGAATGTGTGCTTACCTCATTGGCGTACACCCAGTGACTGTCTTTGGATGCGAGATTCGTTTCGACCGCCTGCAGAAAAGAAAAGACAAAAGAATGCAAAAGTTACTTAAAAAATAAACAGCTATGCTCTTGCTCTGCATGCAACTTCTAAGATCCTCTCAAGCAGGGTGAGCACGGCGCCAAGGACACCCTTTGAAACTGTGTATTTTTGTGAAATATTCCAAAGCACGTTGCATATATGTGTTTTGATTTTTCACTTCTTGAACACATTCTGTGTGCTCTTATCAATGGATTTTGAGCAGAACAGAGTTTTATATGGCGAGCGTGTGTTACCAGCTGAGATTAGCTCCGCAGGTGGGACTTTTTGTGGTTCCTCTGGAAACCATGTTCTTTAAAAAAAACAGTATAAATGAAAACTGAGAATTTATTATGTACTCACTCTTATATCAGCACCTCATAAGCTTTGTACTTGGAACACAACCAATGCATTTTTAAAGAAACTTCGCATAGATCTTTCTTATACAATAATAGTTAAAAATGATCACAGAAGGACAAGCTCCAAAAAGGACAAAAAAAATCACAGATGAGATCTTTTTAATATATCAGCTGCTTCTTCTAGACAGCAATGAAAATAAATGAAAGGTTTTTAATTTTTGCTTGAGCAATTCTGGGTAGAATCTGCGTAAGATAGCAGTCAATAGGTAATGTTACAGCATGTGCAGTAGCGTAAGGAGAAGCTAAGCGCTGTGTACATTCAGAGCAAATAAAACAAAAAAGCACTAAAAGCAATAAATGAAGCTTCTGAGCCTCTCATCACATCGAAGTTTTGTCAATCACGCTCTGCTGTATGAGCTCCAGACTGATCAACACAAGCTCCTCGGGGGACTCCTCAGGGGCCAGCGCTCACCTGAGGTGTCTGTTTACTTTTTACAGACTTACACCCTGGCTAATACATACAGAATAGATTGCAACACACCCAGAGCGGGTGGAATTTGTTAAACGATTTAAAGACTGAGAGGCATCCGCTGCAGCTCTCAAATCAAACATGGAATGTCTGCCGCAGGTTGGGTGTCAATAACATCAAATGTCATTGGTTCTTGAGTGTCTCAGAACCTATGACTCATATGTTTGTGTATCTGTTTTTGGAGAAGATCTATGCATGCTTTCTGTCTGCCAGTCTGGTTTTGGTTTCTTTCTTTCTTTCTTTCTTTCTTTCTTTCTTTCTTTATTCCTGCTTTCTGTCTTTCTTTCTGTCGTTCTTTCTGTCTTTCTTTCTGTCCGTCTTTCTGTCTGTCTTTCTGTCCGTCTTTCTGTCT
The DNA here is from genome assembly GCA_036877575.1 of Botia almorhae. NCBI lineage: Eukaryota > Metazoa > Chordata > Actinopteri > Cypriniformes > Botiidae > Botia > Botia almorhae. The sequence continues at coordinate 36,761 of JAZGTJ010000053.1, forward strand.
GTCTTTCTGTCTGTCTGTCTTTCTTTCTTTCTTACAACAGTACAGAACAGTACAGAGAGACAGACAGGATTTCATGTTTGGGGAATATATTGGTCTGACTGCAGGCAACAATGAAATAATAGGGCCACGCAGTAGGATGCCGATCAAAAACCCCTTATCAAACATTCTGTGTTGAATAAGGCTTTATTTTAAGTTTAAAAAAAATGTGCGAGGGTATTTATGAGAAATACAGACATATGAAATACAACAACAAAACTAATTTTCTTTCTCATACTGCATTTGTAAGTGCTCATCTGATGCGGGAAAAGATTAAAAACCACAGCCGGGGGCGGAACAATGCTTCAAAACAATCGACAGGGTCTTGGGAGTTTCTTTTGAACAATATTGATCGGAATTGTATTGAATTGCTGTTGGGAGTTTCAGCACAGCACATGCACCTCAGCACAGACCTAGAACACATGACACACCTACAGATCTGTTCCATGTTGGTTATGAAACATGCAATGCAATGCAATGGAACATTTCATCATGTAAATATGTTTGTTATTGGAGGGCAAAAGCAAAATCGCAAGCATGCTTAGAGAGGACAACAATCTAGTTTAGGTTTGAGGGTTGGGAGTCTATACAGGTAAAAAGCAGCTGCTCCTAACAGCCTCAAGAACCAAAGAATCCAATACCCCTAAACCATGTCTCATTAACCTACAGACGGCCCTAGCTATTGATTGATAGAAAGCAGTAAGTTCAGGCATGCTCCCCCAGTGACATGCAGTGTGGGTGCATGGCAGTTCTCTTGAGTCCAGGAACTCTCTTAGATGTCTTGCTAGCTTCACTTGCATGTAATAAATCAGATCATCAGGAGGTTCCATTGCAGTAATACTGTTTCACAATGAAGAGGAAGAAAACCAAGCTTTCTCTATCTAACATACTTCACAACGGAAACTCCTGATTTTATGAAAAGACAGATTTTGATCCCTTCATTCATCTGCTCAGCCTTTAAAGAAGCTTTAGGCCTTTTGTACAGTAACATCGTCCACCGCAAAAAACATGACGTTATTAGGCTAAGACTGGATTCCATTTTTTCACCATCTGTACTGTTGTATTGAGAGAAAAAGCACATGATTCAACTTTAATAAGAATTATATACTGTAGGGTTATAGGGCATATATTGCCCTACATTGAGGCCATTCATATACAGTGAAAGTTCTCTTATAACACCACGTGAGCATGGTTATTAATTTAGGCACTCAAACATCATTACTGACCTATTCTATCGATATCCCAATATAAATATACAGTATAGCAAATATACTGTGAGTGTGGGTCAGCAAACTAAAATCAAAAACTGGCTCTGTCTTTTTAAGAGGTCATCAATTCTCTCTCTTCAACAATAGGATTGGAACTACCTGACTAACAGGGACGAAACTATCTCAGGAGTGATACACCCCTAATAGAAATCCTTTCCTGAGGTCTCTAAAAGACCGGCAAATTCAGACCATTAGTCTGGATATATTTCTGAAACAGGTTGGTTGAGAGTATAGCTGCTTTTCCTCTCCAAGCATCGCTGTGTCCAGATCCCCGCCAGGCTGTGATGAGCCTTGAAGATTAAAAAATGAGTGGCCAATGCATTTATGTCATTGACAAAGAAAATACCCTTATCAGAGGCCCTTTAACTTTCTCTGGCCTTTTAGTTCAATGGGCAGAGAATTTTCATGACTAAGGTGATGAAATGTGCAAACACGTAAAAATTACGTGTTTTACGTAAAAATTAGTCCGATTTTCACCACACGGTTATCATGGCCAAAGGAATTCATGGTAACAGTATTATTGCAGTGTCTATTAAAATATAAAAAATGCTGTAATTTCAATTTATTTTGTGTTTTCTCTTTATAGGTCAATGAATCCTGTTTAAAATACAAAGAGTGTAAGGAGGCAGACAGAGTTTGTTGTCATTCTGGCACTTAGGGCAAAATATTAAGAGAGTGCAATAGCACATCATACTGTGTTGGAGTGTCACCCAGACATTATTTCTGTGTGTATGATTATATGTAGTATTAACACGGCATCAATAATAATGTTTATTAATATCACAGTTATTGTCAATACTGGTATATTGTTACACCTCTTGTAAAAATGATTTTTTGAATGCACTGTATGTTGCTTAGGATAAAAGTGCCTTCAAAAATGCTGTGCCTGTACATGCTTTGCCTATGCTGTGTATATAAGGCACCGTTCTAACAAAAGATTTAACACCACTTCAAACCCCCCTGTGTGCTTCCCTTACAGTCTGCCCTCTATGACCTGTGTGACTTAAAGAGACGTGCCCACTGCAAAGGGGTGGGCAAAGCTGCCACTCTGAGGACTGATGAAAACTGAGCTGAGGTTTAAGGTTCTTCATCAGTATGGGCATGTGTGTGTGTGTGGGGTCAGATCTTGCCTACCAAATATTCCCACAAGGAAAACGGCCTAATAAACATACTAAACAATGTCTTCATAAAAATGCAAATTGCAGAAAGGGTCGGTGTGAGGGTTTACGAGCAAGGCAGAGAAAATATCATTCGCTCAATACAATAACAACCAAAACAATAGAAGTTAAAAAAGTCCCCATACTGACACATATAACAGACACAATAATGTATAAATATTAGTGTAAAGGTTAGGTTTAGGGGACCTAAATAAGCCTGATGTAAAAACAACAGAAGTCTATGAGAGATACTGAGTAATGTAGTGGCACAAATGTAGTGTGTGTGTGTGTGTGTGTGTGTGTGTTTTAGAGAGACATACAGAGAGAGAGAGAATAAATGTGGAAAATGTGGAAGATGAGGGTGAATAGCACCCAAAACAAAGAGAGAAAAAGAGACAAGTGGATTATGGAGTAGCAACATGCCTAAATTGTCTTGGTAATTTATACACCTATGGCCCTGAAATAAATAAATAAATAAATATGTGTTTGGTGAGTGAAAGCACGTATATATGCTGCTCTCAGATGGCAATAAGAAAACATTACAAAACACCTCCATAATTCAATTCCCACTGGCAGAAGGAACACAAGAGAGAGTAAATGCATCAGCTGAAGTGGATCTGCACTTTTAAAATGAAAACCAGTCTGCAATCTACAGCATTTCTCTCCTGATTCTCCTCACTACATCACCTGCCTCTTCTCGAGAAGCATCGCTGCATTGATTTCACCTTCTGTTTTCCTGGCAAAAGTTTTCTTACCGTAGAAACTTCCATGAAAGTGCAAATATAGCGCTCTGCTCAATTTCTGATGAAAATCAACCAAAACATGTAAGTGGTTCTGACAGCGATGTTCCCTCTCTGCTGTTTCATAATAAAAGTTGTTGACTTTCAGAAATAAATAACTAGTGAAAAGGGATGAACCCTTAAAAGATGCTACGCTAAGATTAGTTTTCACTTTCTCAGCCAGAGGTTCCCAAAGGAGCCCCTGTAAAAACCTGGAGATTTTTAGACAGAAGAATTTCATGGTCAATCCAACGAGAAATCTGTTCTATGAAAGTTTGATGTGTAAACACATCCATTGGCTGCCATGAACATGCTTCATCTCAAAAGGTTCTGATGATCACATATAATCCAGGAATGCAATATCATCTGAGAGCCACAACACAGATGAAGAATTTATTCATTACCCATCCAGCAACAAACACAAATGAACAATGTTTATGAGGGACAACTGAATGGAGAATTATCTAGGATAAGATATTGCTCCATATGGTGGGAATCTCTGTGACAGGACAATGGAGATCTACACTGAGCTATGATTGGCCTCTTCATTTCTGGCTCGGTACAATGGAGAAAAGTGCACATGGGCACAAAAACACATCTCTTCTTTATTGCTTGGAGTGCAAGGTGAATGCATTAGCATCAAGCCCCATTTGACTCTTCCTGTGAGTGCACCTATGACTCGGGAACATTTGTCTTCAGAATAATGCCCGGCAAAAGATTGCAGAACCGAAATGAAATCAATATACACTGCTCTCAAAAGCCCATTTACCAAATTTGGACAGCAAGAGAGGAAACAAGAGCTCATAACACACCTCAGAGATGTATGATAAAAACACAAGTCTTAAAACACGACCCCAACAAAAGGCAGTTCCTGTATTATCTGCTCTTATAGTTCTATACCACATAATGTTTTTATACCATATGTATGTTTATGTATTACTGTCTCCTTCATACACAATAGCATTCTGACAAACAAGTTCCCAGCCAAGCCCCCAATATTTCTTAAAGACAACACAGCCAAAGTGCAGGTAGGAATTTTCCATTACTACCTACTGACAGACCAAGTAAATTACTTTCCACACTAATAGCTCCAGTTTCCCTTTTAAATTAAAGCCGACTATAAACAAAGCGCAAAGAAACTCTAAATATACACAATAGAATTAAAATAGGAACATTGTCTAATTTGTGCTTCTTTTTAATGACTGTGGGGCGTTCCATTAAAGCCAAGCATTTAAATAATCTGTTTTTATTCTTCAGGGATAAGGGCCCCATCAGAAGAGGAACTGCATTATATTGTGTCACTGCATGAAATGTCACTGCCAAAGCTAACAAATTACACAAACATCTGCAGAGAAACGATACCTCCATCTTCACAGTGTTGTCAAGAGATTTATGGGGGTGAGAGAGGAAAGAGATGAATGTAGCTCTGTTGTAGCTGTAATATTACACCTTGTCTACACTGGACGTGACCATAATGACTTGGGTCCGTCTACACTATGAGTCTCAAACTGCGATGTTTTTACAACATTCACTAACGTGGAGGAATCAGCTGTAAGTTCCATTTAGGCTAAATGGGTTTAACAACAGCAAAATGGCTGATAGCGTTAAGATATTTTAATAATGTTGGACTGCTACAATTGCATATACAAATGACTAGAAATTAGCAGGTGACAGATCAGGAACACCACAAGCTGGCTTTGATGTAATGGTTAAGCCTAACAAATAAATTCACATAATTAAAACATTTTTGAGTAAAGTCATTTATTTCAGACATTAAAGTGGCTGGAGTAGGTCTGTGGCACATTAACAACAGAACAGTTTGATGGAGTGACGTGTTACTGATATGTTACACAGGTTCTGGTTAATAAAGTACATTTACATTTACACATTTGGCAGGTGCTTTTATTCAAAGCAACTTACAGTTCATTCAAGTTATACATTTTGTCAGTGCATGTGCACCCTGGGAATCAAACCCACGACCTTTGCGTTGCTAGCGCAATGCTGTACCAACTGAGCTACAGGAACAACTAACTTGTGGATTTTGGGATTTATCCTCATACATAATTGTGTGCTCTGGAGGAGAGCAGCCCACAGAACCACCGTACCATTTAAAATCTCACACACACTCTAGCAGCTTGAATCATCTTTTCTTAGCAGTCATAAACGTGTTCTTTCTTTTCATCCTCCTCTCTGTCCACACATCAATACGTGCAACAAACAATCAGCTGAAAGCCAATGAGAATTGATTCCCTGACACTGAGATTTGTGGAAGAACAGGATATCTTTGATGGTTCAGGATTGAGTTGAGACTCTTGAATCAAACACCTACTGATTGCTGTCAATCCAAGACAGTACAAACAAGAGCGAAACAGAAAGCGATCCATTACCAATGAGAGCTACATAAAACCTTTGTTTACTATCAAAAAGTGCTGCACGGCTCACTTTGGAAACCAACTTTCAAACAACAACTAGTTGACTTGTTAAAGGTCATGTCAACCCAGCACAGGAAGCAGTCATGTGTTAAAAACAGCTGGACAGAGCACAACAGAAGGGAACAGAAGGTAGAGATACCGAGACGGGTTTATAAAAGTTAAAATAATTAACGCTCCATCTTTCAAAACGCTCGCGGTAGTGGGTAGTACATGCAACATTTAAAGATGTGTCTCCATGCGCACATAGACCAACTGTTAAAAACACACAGTATTTTGATGAATGTCAAACCCCTCTACTGGGTAACAAAAAAATCATCATAAAACAAAGAAAGAGCTTAAAGGCTCTCTTAGAGGCTTCTAGTTTACCATGTCACCAGCAGGTTGCCAAATTCTCTTAGAAACAGTTGCTTCTCCTAATTCATTCCCTTTAAAACACTGATGCTAAAAATATTAAAACTAAAACAACCGATCACAATCAACACAAAAACTAGTTTGTTGCACTAATCAGTCTGGTGTTGGTGGACATCTAGTTATGGTGACCTGTTTCTATTTCCCCCTATCGTTTCTCACCCTCACAGCACACACATTCCCGATGTTGTTTCAGCTCTGCCTAATTCTAAGCTGGACCTTGTTAAGCTAGATAGCCTGTTGCTATGGCAACTCTTACCCAGGCTTCTCTCTCAGAGAGAGTGTTTAATTTAAGATAGAAGGGCTTTAGACAGCAGTTCTCCGCTCAAGGGAGCAACAGGTATTCATGTGACTGTGAAAATGAACATTAATAGGGTTACTATCTGCCTAACACATGCATTAGGAATATAAAATCAATACACTCAAGGCTACACAAAAGAATAACAGACATCCTCAGGGAACGGCTGGGAAATCTATTTATTTATTTATTACCTTTTCATGCGCTGATATGTTTGGGTTCTTTTTTGCCCGCGGATATAAGCATTTGCATTCATAAACATGTATAAGATGCTGGATGCTCAACCCCACAGTCATGTGTTAATTAGATCCATGAATCTAGTACAAGGAAACAAACTCGCCATTTATAACTGACTTTCCGAACGTTCTTCTCTAACCTTCATTGAATATTTTATAATTCACAAACTCCTCACTTCATTAGCTCACTTTGATACCCGTTGCCATGAAAAAGACATTTGACCTCGCTTATTTACCTGCACTGCCCTGATTGTTATCAAAGCGACACAACAACCAAACCCCCATTGTGTGTTTCAGGTAATACAAACTTTTTCCTCTGAATAATACTATTCCCAGATGAATAAAACACAAAACACGTCCAGCAATGTGTATTAAAAAGTTTTTGGTTGAGTGTTTACCAAGACTTTAAGCCTTATTTTGTAAGCAGGCAAAATAAGCTATTTTGCAAACCACATTAGCAAATCTTATTTCAAAGCAGCTGCATTAGAAACAGAGTGTATAAATCTGAGCTGCTAACGGCGACAGCAAAACTAACAGAGCAGTGAAAAAACACAGGATCTGAGTTCAGCCTCAGCAGTTCACTGTAGAGAACTCAGATCATTCATGAACATGACTAAGCAATCACAGAAAATGATTACTCTGACATCAGCTTTAGTTTACAGCTGCCGGGTACTTCAAGCAATCCAGCTCACGCTAAACCAAGCAGCTGATGATGTGTACTGTAGAAATAACTGTAAACCAAATCCACATCCCTACACAGATGGAGCAGATTTCCCTTAAAGCAGTTTAACAGCTGTTTAACTTTTAGCACTTAACCTTGAACACTGTGTGTGTGTGGTTGGGTTACAGGCTATAAATATTTCATTAGGTTATTATTTAAACAATAAAAATCAGTTAGTCATTAGAGTTGAGGACAATCAGGGACGATTGTTTGAGCATGCAGTTCCCTAAATTAACAAAAACTTATTGTGTTGTTAATCGAGAGCTGATACTTAAAAACCAACAAAAACCAACCAAACAAAAATCTTAAGAGAAACAAACAAATATCTTCTCACAAATAAATCTTAACAAATCTGTGCATTTCTAAAGCCTTTAATACAGTAACCTTGTAAGACAATCTTAAGTTATTCAGTCTAGCGTAATTAACTAAACTAACTTGCTGATTCTGTGCCCACCTGGAAGCTAAATTGGGGCCGTTATCTATTTCTGTTTTACTTAATAGACTGCTGTTTACACTTGAACATACAGATTGACCCCAGATCTGTGTGACTCGCGCCTATAAATTCACATGCTCATATACAATTATCTTCAACCAGCTGGTTTAGATGGCACATGCGTTGAATTGGTCCATTCAGAAATTACTCGATTCACATTATACATATGTCTCATAATAAATTCATGCTGTCAAGTGTGGTTTGTGCCATAACTGGCTCTAAACAATAATAACTTGTGATTTTTCAAAGACACAGACCGTCTTTATAATGCATTCAGAGCTTCATATTTTCTGACTGTTGTCTGTGTTAATGTTGCTAGTGTTAACAGTGCAAAGAGGAACTGTAGCAGGAATCTGACCTGCCGTGTCTGCACAATGCTTATTATTCTCTGATCGTAAGCCTGTGGCCTTTGAATTAACTATTAAAACTGAAACGTGGTTGTGGAAGCTGGTTTCTGCCGTTTATTTTTAAAACCACAAACACAGACGCTGCCTCAGTGTTTAACAAATGTTTTCCATTAACAGCATTATCCTTGTTGCCACAGAACTCATCGGTATCTCTAGACATTGAAAGAGTTGCTATTTTCTTATAGACAAAGGGAAAAGAGAGAGAGAGAAATAATTCAAGCACTTTGCTGCTCTCTTGACCTGCTTCTTCTGTTTAAGAGGGCCATATCTGAGAGTTAATCTGTACCATTAGCCAGGGGCTTTTTATGGCCGCCCCCTTGGCAGTGGCCGCTCGAAATGATACATTTGGCTCTGTGTGGAGTAAGTGGATTAAAGACTTGTGATTATATCTGGGTAGCATTTGTAATTTGGCCTTTGAATATTAGAAGAGAGTGGGAAAATGCATATTCTAAAGATTAACGCGAAAATAAGGGTAGCTGATTGTGATGCAGTGATTATATGCATTTACTAAATAGAGAACTGCTGCAAGAGTCTCCTCTTCATAACCATTCTGCCTTCAATAACACAGGAACAGTGAGAGGTTTTAATAATGGAGAACTTTAAGGTATACATAATTTGAATACTGCGGTAGCATATTTATAGTTATTGCAATGCTACACTAAAGTAATTTATGAGTGTTGTTTGAATAAAAGTTTAGCAGTCAAGGAAAACGTGCGTGAAGCACACTGTTAATGAAAAGTCAGTACAAAATGCAATAATTTATTAATAATCCCAGGGATGAACAGAAACTAATGAACAAAAATGAATAAACTAACAGAAACTAATGAACAAAATTAAAATAAACCAATACACCACTAATACTAATACACAATAAACAAAAACTAAAAAACTTTTTCCAGCAGTAACAGAACAGAATAGAATTATTAACAGGTGACCTCAAATCAAACAGTAAAATTATTATAAGCCATTTCACTTTTTCACAACACATTCCACCACAATGTCTGCATACTATGAATTAAGCCAAAATCAAATCAGTGATGATTACATATTTGCATTTAGAATTGCACCTCCCATCCATTTATGGGTCACAGCCCACTAGTGAAGAACAACTGGAACAGAATAAATATCACAGCATTTCCCTGACATGATTTTTACTCACCTAGAAACTTTTATTGGCTATTAGTTCTGAGTAAGACATTAAAATGCACAAAGTCTCGTTCAGAAAATGAACTCTAAACCTTGGAGTGCCATTTCAGAATCTAAAGAGACAGTGGGTGTGTGAAGCTAATTTGTAGAGGCAGGAATGCTTCTCTGCATAATTCCACTTGCTTGCTTTCTCTCTCACGGCTTGGAGGTAATAACAGACTTCGCAGTAAAAGAATAACAACAAAATATAAACAGTGGTTGTAAAGATTGCTTAAATACATACTCTTGACTGACCAATTTGTGGCATGAACAATTGGAGCCAGCTGCAGTGGTGAATAAAACAGCTCTTTATTATTGTAATTGAAAGTCACTCTGACAAAAAAGCCCAAATCTCCCGGTAGGTGGGATAGACATTCATGCCAATTTTTCACATCGGTTAGAAACGCATATTGAAAGTCAAACTAACAGTTCTTTAGCTCAATTACATTTTTCACTAGATCTCATTTAGTCTTTGAAATAATGTTGGGAAACAGTTCTGAATCTCAGCAGAAATCAAGAAAATGTACTCAGATCAATTAATTTGACAATTTACCCACAATTAGGCAAAATTAAGTTCAATTCAGCATCAGATATATACCTGTGATTTAAAACAGGCTTGACATGTGATTTCAAGCTAAACAAAAGCACAACATCACCCTCATCCAATCACTCATGAACATGAATTGTAAAGGAAAGGATGATTAATTTGGATCTCACGTTTGGGTGTCTTTAACAGTGCCTGATTTTTCAGTGCCTGATTCTATGAAAGATGTTCTAGGAAAGCCATCCAATCAGCTTCCTTTTAGTATCTCTCTCTCTCTCTCTTTCCATTTAATACGCACACACTATTGTCTCTTTCCACATTTGTTCATTAATACTTTTCATGGGACTTGAATTAAACTTGAATTGAGCTAAATTAATTTAGAATCAGGCGGGAAAACTAGAAGGTGGGTGAGGCAGAACGGGTGTTACTAGCTTCACATTCAGGTGTGAACAGTGTTGAAATTTGACTGCGATCTACATTTTCAATTTAGTTTAAGAGTGCTTTATTGATGAAGTAAACATTTTACATTCATATTGCAAATATACTAAAAAGGCAGTGCAAAACAAACAGCTTAAAACAACATAAATTTGGAAAGGAAGAAAAAGTAAAGTAAAATGCTACTGGTAATTGAAAATAATGAATAAATAATAGGAGCAACAGCTGGATTATGATGGTGTCTGATCATGTTTTTCATACGGAAAAGCACAAGCTCTAGTGACTAAGAGTGCTTTCTGCTCACCTGCTGTGAAAATTAATGAAATCACCTGTTTTCTGATCGATTAACATTTTCAAAGCCACAGCCTGCACCTGCATCATGTTTCATAATGCCTAAATAAGCTTAAAGCCTTTTCAATGTCAGAATTTAAAGATGGAGCTTGTAAATTACATACATAGTGACTAAAGGGCCATTTATACAGTTCGACTGCTTGATTGTTGCACAAGTGCCTAGATGCGTGTATCTCGAGCCCCCTGCATTTTATTTCTCTTTAGGCTTCATCCTGCCGCATTTGATTGCAAGAATGTGTCCTGTTATAATGATCCTTAACAAACCCAGCTAACGGGGAATGCTATCAGAATGTTGGTTCTCAATGTTGTCCTAAGTTATATATCAAATATATCAAAAAACATTATTTTAATTAGTTAGTGGAACGTTTTAAAAAAGTTCCAAAAATTCACTGAATCACTGACTTTCACACCACTTCATACACTATCAAGAAAGGTTGCCCCTGAAGCTATAGACTTACTGAGATATCTTGCCTTTCATAGCATCATGCCCATGAGGATGCCACTTAGTATCTGCAATTACAGTTAATTACTTCAGATAAAACATGAGGTCTAAACGGGACGTAACTAAACAACCTTAAAAGACCGGCCATTAGTTTTGTACTTTCGTAAACAACACACACCAATGCTAGATGAAGTTGATTATGTGTGTTTACATACATGGGGTGCTAGAGAGTGATGGGGGAAAGAAGACGACATCATGATCAAAGCCTGTATTTTCCAATCACTCCCGCCTCCATTAGTATGATGAATGAGGCGAATCCACCTCTCAGACAGGCCAAAGTCCTGAAAAATGATGCAATTACATGTCTTTGAATAGAGGGGAAGAGGGAGGGAGAGAAAGAGGGAGAGATGGAGGGAAAGAGAGAGAGAGAGAAAGGATATGTCTTTGTGGATATTTCACAAAGAAATGAGAATGGAACATTTACTGTTATTCCTTCTCTATTAAACACCTCTGTGCTGGAATTTGTCATGTAATCGCACTGGAGGAACTGACCTGTATAGAGTTGTTACACCGCAATAGAGAAACAAATTACACCCGCTCTCCAACGTGAACACAATCGTGCTTCATATGCACATGTAGCTCTATTTACTGTTCAGCAGTGACCTTGTCGTTTGCAATGGGTGCAGACTGATCTTTCATTTGACTTGTATGGAAATGGAGAAATTTAAACTCTGTGTTTGTTTAAATTAAAGGATTGATGAGTGTTCAGAAGTTGCTGGGCTGAAGTACTGGCCCGTGAGTGGCTCACTTCACTTTGCACACATTGCAAACACATTTAATATTTTTGAACACACAACTGCACACATTGAATATTTCACTCTTTGGTAATACTGGGCGAATCTGTCTGATATACAGTGGATTTGACTGGTTCATGTATACTGTGGTAGTTGATTTATGTATGTTTTGGATTGATGGATGGATGGATGGATGGATGAGTGGGTGAATGGATGGATGGGTAAATGGATGGATGGGTAAATGAATGAATAGATGGATGGATGAATGGATGGATGGGTGAATGGATGGATGTGTGAATGGATAGATAGAAAGATGGATGGATGAATGGATGGATGAATAGACAGATGGATGATTGATGGAAGGAAGGAAGGTCTGGCAGATCCAATCATTTGTGCATTAACAATCTTAAAATCTATAAAACAAGCTTTTTCCCATATTGTTGTTGAGCGTGTTGGTTTGTGGTTGCTGTTTTTTCTTTAAATGTTTTGTGTTGGATATTTAAAACCTCATGACAGCAATCAGAGAAAACTCAGATTACACCAACATCTGTTCAGATTCTTGTTGACATTGTTTGCTCCACAGACTTCTAAGCAAAACTCCTGTTTGTCCAAACAGAGGATTTACTCTAACACATATTGCAGAATCTTAGTTTATATATTTAAGCAATTAGTAATCACACCAATAAATGTCTGATTAATACCAAGTCAGTTAAAACAGAAGGTTGTCTTGTTAACAAACTAATTACCAACAATATTTAATACCTGACCAGACATTAGCTTAAATTTCATACATCAATGAGCTTCTGCCATATAGAATACAGTTACAGATACTCTCCGAAACAACTAACATGAATGGACGTGTTTATGGCAATCACACAGAAGGAGGAATAATCAAATCAAATGCCTTATCTCATGTCATATAAATCATTTAATATTATACGCTTATTATGCTTTACTGTCTTTTAAACAAATAAATTCTGTTCAAGTAACAACCTAAAATGAGTAATAATTAGCCGGTATTGAAAAGAAATGTTAATATACACATGGATATTAAATGGCTTAATTACTCTCACATTTATCCTGTGTTCGAAATGCTTTTGCTTCACCTAAAGGAACATTAATCTCTCCTTGAATTTAAATCTAATTGTACTGAAATTACATCTTTATCAGCCCAAATTTTTGCCACATCTCTCACTGCTAACTTGTTACCTTTATACTTCCCCTGGTCTGTTTTTCAACACTGGGCTAATAAATAGCAGAAATATGTTAAATTCACAGAGGACGTTTAATGGTTTTTCCAGAATATAAAAAGCAGCAGTTTTTAATGGCCCTCCGAAACAATGACAAACCAGCCCTGACACAAGTGAAGCTGAAAAGTGTAATGATGCTGTTGCTGATACTTCACACTCATTATCTGACTCTATTCCTCAGAGAAAACAGATCATATCTCAGAAACAATCTGGTTAATCTGGTTGTAGATCTTGTAATAAAACTGAAACAGCTCAACTGATGGTTTCCACTGCTATGCAAATCATTTGCTTTTATATTTTGGACTATCACAAAATATCACAATTTTTGTGATTTCACATGCTTGAATGAGCCTCGAAGATATGGAATATGGATGGAGCCCCCCTACTTGCAATACATAAAACCAAACAAACATAAACATTTAGTAGACGCACTGTTTATTTACAATGCCTTCAAGCTATACATCTGATCAGTGCCTTCAAATACATAAAACTCCTGCTGTCACCTTTTAAAAACACCATGTTCTACTAGCCGAGCTACAAAATCAGCTTTTACAAGCCTACTGTATGAATAATGAGCCATATCTTTTGAATCAGACATATAAAAAAAGAACCATAAGTCACATTTTCTTATCTACACAACAGGACTGTAACAATGTTTAAAACCGAACTGAAAAAACGCGATACACCACCCACTTTACGTACCACGGTGCTCTCATGGCGCACAGAATGCCCCCTGCAACCCTGACCAGCCCTGGCCCATTGTTGAAGGTTGATCTCACTTTACCTTATCACAAACAAAATTTCTATCCTTGACATATTATTATTATTATTATTAAGTTAAAAGTAAATCTAGTGCATCTAATGAATCTAATGGCATGAATTCTGCCAGCAAACAGAACTGAACCGTGGCTTCAAAACCATGATAAGAACCGAACTGTGGCATTGATATATTGTTACACCCCTACTATGCAGTATCATCAAAGATTTTGTTTGATTTTCACAATTGCACATATTGCAATACAAAAGCCAATATTGTTCAGCTGATTTACATTTATGCATTTGGCAGACACTTTTCTCCACAGAGGCTTACAGCACATTCAAGCTATACATTTTTATCAGTACAGACATTCCCTAGGTATCAAACCCATGACCTTGCTGTTGCTATCGCCATGTTCTACCAATTGAGCTCAAGGAAAGCCTACAGCATTCAGTTCTACAGTGAGCTGTTCATCATTTTATGGTTATGCCCCTCTATTTCAGGAACAGTCTACTTTCCAGAACTACCTGTTTGGAATTTAGACACTCGCATGCGTCTGTATCATGCATTAACTGAGGAATGGAGTGCAAAGGTCACCCCATTATGTACTCTATAGTAGTCTGGGCCTTTACTGTGACAGTTTATTCATACAGCTGTCTGCCAGGCAGGGTTTTAGATTGCTTGCTGTGGCATAGCGGAGACCATGACCCATGGCCCGCCCTCATGCTGGACCTACCCTCTGGATCTCATACCATATTGGGCTACCATTAGTCTGAAGATATAGATATGAGCTCTCTCACCACCACCCTCACAGTCTGCCAATACAATATACACTAATGATGCTTTTTGTTTCACCTTGTTTCTGCCCAGAGCACCGTAGGTTCACTGCCAATTAATTAGTCCTGCCAATCCAGCCTCCACTGCCAAAACACTAGATTTCTTTCAATTTATGAATATCATCGTAGCCATGCTAATATGACCTCAAACTACATTGTCTGATTTGAAATTTGAGCCCAATCAGTCTGTGTTTCAGGCAGAGCAAAGGATATTTTGATTACAAGGACTGAACAGGAGAGAAATTGAATTTTCTTAAGTAACTAGCACATACAGAATTCATAAAACCACTTTGTAAAGGAGCGACCAGTTGTATTAGTTTACAAATGATGGCAATCTGCTTCTGAATGGATTTGTGTACTGTACATATTCGTCTGTCAGCTGCCTTTGTCGGAAAACCCATGGTGAAATATTTATTCTGATCTTCTTCCAGGACAGCATTTGAAGGAAAATGTCACATTTACATACCCAAAGCACTTCAGATCATCTAAGCTGATCTTGACTGGAATTCTATATCTCTTCAAGATCTTAACAGCTGAATGTACACGTATACAGACTAACAGAGATTAATAGCCATTAATTATTAGCCATTGTTCTCTTTCTGCTTTAGACTAATGAACAAATATTTAAATACTTCTATTAGTATATCTAGTCACGACAACATATTTATGGGGACCCCTAACCAAATAATAAAGAGTTGTTTATAAATCTTTATGCACATGGAACCGTTTATACAATACTGTAATATTTAGGATATATTTCTTTGTTGCTTTCATGGAAAAACACACTGTTATTTACCTCTATTCAAATGAATATCAGCCTGCTGGTGCTAACGACAGAGACTAAGAGAGAAAAACACATACATTTTTACTGTACATGGGCAAGTTAAGGGCAGGTATAGAGATCAGTGTACAATAGTCTTCTGATTGCTCCAATCACGTCCATCAATCTGTTCCTGCTGCAGTGACCATTCAAAGAGCACCAACTTGTGCTCCCAGCTCCTATTGAGTGTAATTAAATACCCCCCCTCCCCTTTTTTGCACTGTAACATCCATTAATGTATTAACCTGATAAATCAATACAGATAGATTAGACAACAGATTAGGTGGAAACACAAATCAATCAGCAAGATAAACACTACCACACAGCTTAAAATGAGGACATACAGAAGTTCCACTGTGCGATTAACAAATATTTAAACATACAAATCCTTCTTATATCCACCTGATTTAGCATATCTGAAAAAATCAATATAAAATCAATATTGAATTAGAGATGTGTGAGCAATCCCAACTTACAAAGAAACATACAGTACTTTACTGTAGCTGTAAACTTATTCCTCTGCCCTTGAAATCTAATATTCACAATTAAATGACTGCACATTTAATTAAGACCATTTTATTAGACTTTTTTTGCATGTGCACTTTCAAATTATTCCCGGCTCTAAATAAGACGGAAATTACAGGATTTGCATCGGGTTTAATTGTAATTCAGCAAAATTAATTCTCAGGAAACAATTTATTTCTGAAGGGCTCCTAAATGTCCCCTGATGTTAAGCAATACCATAAGTAATAATCATCCATCATGTCAATGAGCTGCCAGATGTAACCTTTCCTGCTTTTAATCTAGCATCCTGTGCATGCTGCCACTCCTCATAATTGTTTTCCTCCCTTAGAGAAAGGTGTGAAATCTTTTAAACTAAGTTAGTTGCCTGTTACGATCCTTGTTGACGGACAGTTTGAAAGAAGCCGCTATCACCATAGAGACAGTTTTATAATGAAGAACGTGAACTGTGCACTCCAGCATATAATTAATTGAGTATGTAGTCGCTTTAGAGGTACATACTAAGACACATCCTGTATTAGTTCAGAAACGGTTTCTTGAGAGGTTGAGAAACTCTTTTAGAAAAAGCATCGTCCGTGATTAAACTTGCCCCCACCTGTGCCTCAGCACCTTAAGATCTGCTGACTGACTTGTGTTTGACATCAAAGAAAATTCCCTTTAAATCCTACTAACAAGAGCCCCGACACAACAAAGATGTACGCTACGATCGCCACCGTCTAAAACACATTGGTGTTCTGTGAGCACATACCTGTAAAAATATGAATAGGCCTGCAAATGCAGTTTGAGCCTTCAATGTAATATTCAGTGAATCCATCTACTGTATGTAGGTAGGTGATGGATATAACTGACATTGATACTTCCTGTTGCTAGGCTCCAACAAAAGTGCTGCTGGCGCGTTAGCGGTGATGCTGAGAGCAGCAGAGCTTTCAAAGTGATTTCCAAACCTCCTCAAGTGGTTGAGGGAGCCTAGAGGTCAATCTGTTTCATCCCACACTTTAAAACCATCACCTAACCACAAGAAACGGATACAGAGAAGGAACTCTGCCTTTGATGTTTTAGTTGGGTTACAGAGATCAAGGGGAAAGATGGAAATATGTTAAAAAACGAATACATGCAAGCAGAACCAGAGAGAGAGAAAGAGTGAGAGAGAGAGTGAATTTATTAATTATTTTATCACTATTTTCTATCACTAATAGGTACTGGTACCTAATTTTTTTCCCTCATTATTAGTATTAATTATCTCTTTTTTCATTTCTTGTCAATGTTTTTCTGTTCTGTTGTTGTGTGTATGCTTTGGCAATATCGTGTGCATAACAATTATGGCAATAAAGTTTTTTTCAAAATTGAAAGCGAGTGTAAGAGAACGACAGAGAGAGAAAGAGACCATCCTTTACCAGGTTTAAAGAAGGTGACAGCGGAGCAGAAAGTATAGGGGGAGGTAGACAAAGAGTGAGAAGGAAAGCAATAGAGTTGAGGAGTAATTGTCAGAGATGAATTAGTAGAGGGACAGTGAGAGATAACGCACTGACAGGCTTAATTTGTTGCAGCCCAGGAGGGGAGGGGGTGTCTGGGGGGTGTCTGGAATGCAAGTTGTGTGTGGGCAATGTGTGTCCTACAGTAACCAGAGTTGAAACGAAATAAATAAATAAATGCTATAACTGAATTAAATCACTAAAATATTGACTGATTGTTAATATAGCAGTGTGCGGCTAAAAATACACATTGAGAAATACGTTTTCTTGTGATAAACGGCACTTTCACAATGTAAACAAAAGACAAGTTTGTTTTTGTTTAGTTTATAGTTTGAGTCAGTTATTCTTAAAGTACTAAAACAACCAGAACCACTGAAAGTGCAACTGAAACCTGAATCTGAATCATTAACTCCTTATAATTCCCATCTCTGGTCCCGCCATCTGTTAAAAGGTCAAAGAAAAGACCAAATATGTACAGTGTTGACTGAGAAACCCCAAACCGTTAGGCAGAATAAACAAGGTATCTGCCAGGGTCCAGACATGAGCAAGCAGCCGTCTGTATGCGATGACTTTCATTTCTGAACCACAACAAAAACAGTTCAGGGTACAAGAGGGAACGACAGTCATAATCACTGCAATCAACATCACACCACACACAGCTGTGAAATATAAATTCGTGTTGAATCATATCTGACTGTTTTTGAACTTTAGAAATGTCACCGCAAATAAATAAGCTGCCATACTATGTTATGCAAAGCTTTTTCTATGAAATTGGAATGTTATCGCGCTCTTATTTGACTGGTGCTGTAGCAGAATGCAGAATTAAATTACCATAGATGTCATTGTGTAGCCTAAGAAAAAAACATCCACAAAAAATATCATTAGGTTTCCTGGATCCCCAGCTGAATCCAGTCATGGTCCAGTAAACTGGGGGCTGAAATTACATTTCACTTTTGGTTTGTGTATGTGTTCATTAATGAAATCACACAGACACATGCCCACATATACACAAAGAATGAAATTATGAGTTTAAAGGAATATTACTTTCATTTAAGCAAGAAAAAATATATTTCCTGTCTTATTATTGCATTACCAAAATATGGGATTTACATGTTTTTATTAATAAAGTCACACAGACGCATGCCCATGTACACACAAAGCATGAAAATATGAGTTTAAGGGAATATTACTTTCATTTAAACAGTCATAACTATTTTATTTCCTGTCTCATTATTGCATTACCAAAGTATGGTATTGTTATGTGAATGTTATTTCTGCTGAGACCTTGAAATTAAATGTGTGGAAGAATCTGCATAGATAAACAATCTGTTTAGATAAACAAAATAGTCAAATAACATTCTGCTCACCAAGGAGTTCTGACATCCTGAAGCTCACAAACTCACTGACATTCTGTGGGCGTTTAATTGGACTAGACCAAACTCGCCCATTTTAATCAGCACTTTATGAGTGTAAATGAGCGCAAATGAGTTGCGTTTTAAGCGCAAAACATTGTGGGTTCGATTCTCAGGGAACACACATACTGTACAAATGCACTGTATGTCGCTGGGAGTAAAGGTGTCTGGCAAATGCATAAATGTAAATATTTGTTATATGAGTTTTATATATAAATAAGATATGTAAATATGTAATATACAAGTAGTTAGTGGAGCATTTTAAAAATGTTACAGAATTAAAACATGTTTCAATAACATTCTTATAACCAAGCAATGACATTAATGCAATGTTTAAAAATATTTGTAAACGTTAGCTGGGTAATTATTCATAACGTTTCATTAGGGCTCCTTCTAAAGGATGCGAAGTGTGTGTGTATGCGTGTAGTAGTGGTAGTAGTGATATGCTAAGACTAGTTGTGTTAAACAATAATAATAAAGATGATAATCAAAAAAAAGATGCATATCTTTATAACATCTAACACATCTTTATAACAGTTGACTCAATGAAGTACAAAAATGTGACCTCCATCAAGGCCAACAGCAGCCATTGTGTCTCATGAACCTGTCAAAAAGCTACATATTTTTCTGCATTTCTGTCTACTGGCCAGTTCACTACAGGAATAACTTCTACCAAGCTTTGTTCTCATGCTACAAAAACCAGTAACTATGGAAGAGAAATGTTTAATTACTAGCGTCAACTCCAACATTACAATAATGTGTTTGTTGTTTGCTAGGCAAGCCTTTTCTTTTCCTTTGATAAAAAAAAGAAAAACAAATCCCTGTTGGGTGCAGATTCACCCTTCATTTGGCAGCCTACACTGTGCGGCACAATAGAGACTTGGGTCGAACTAGAGTCATTCAACTACAGCCAAATAATGGGCTTGTGGCTCTCTGCGATGAATGGGGGTCTCGGACATCAAATACATCTCCGTGGAGAGTCTATGATCAGCCTCTGAGCCCCAGATGAGATTTAGATGTTTTCACCCTAGCTCTGGTCATTTTTAGAGAGTGTGTACTCGGCTCAGCACACACCTGTCCACATACATAAGAGGATGGCTATTAAATGGTACCGGTATGAATGTACCGTGTGTCCTTGCTACTTTTCCCCTGTCTAAACTCGGCCTAATACACATCAGTGGTAATGGCTGTGCGAATCACACTGAGAGCCATAGAAGAACCAGAGCATAAAGAATCCAACTGTTGTTTGACCGTGACTCAGAGCTGCAAATCACTGAGGAAAAACACACATATACATGACATCCACAAACATACAAGGTTATTCAGATAAAAGTGAATTACTACCCACAGGGCACGGAACAAGAGAAAGATGGCACGGCAAACTTATCCCCTCCACTGCATAGAGCCAATTTATACTTTTTAGACTATAGCTAAAAAGTCCCAGAAAGCTTTGCTCCTCCGAGTGAACTCCATCTTCCAGCTGTCATGCTGCTAATCACCAGGACCGTACAGGGGCCTGGAAATCACTGCCCGAACGTGCCCCAGATTCCATTTCTTAAAAATGTAGAGTGCATGGAGACACACACACACACATTAATAAGCTCAGAAAACAGATTCTTGCTACATATTTCTGCTTTGCTGAACTGCAAAAGATTCAGCAAGGATTTGTAGGAGGTGTAAATGTAATCAGCATGTGAAGATTTAGACTACTGAGAATTCGAATTAGTCTTCACTTCAAATGTAAATTCAGCTTAAAAATCGATGATGAAATGTTATTTGTTTCAATGCATCCGTTTTTTATGCTAACTCCATCTCATCTTACTGGATTCTGTATGTTTTCTGTATGTCTGTATGTATATTTGTTATGGGAATGAAAAAATCATTCCCATAACAAATAATTAGGCCTAATAATTATAAATCTATAGAAACATGCACGAGCCATTAAACATCAACCAACCAGAAATAGATATATAGATACAGTCTTACAAGGTCTGTTAAAATTAGCAAAGTTTGTCGCAGTTTATCATAGTTAAAATTACCATAGTTATGAAATAAAAAAAAGTAAAACGATCAAGTAATATTGTACAGTAAGTTGTTCTGTAAGGTCCCCAGAAGTTTGGCACTATAATAGCTGCAAAAACCTCTCTTTGCTTAAGAGCCCTGTGGCACTGACCACTGCAGTGTGTGGGATTTAGATATAAACAGCCTCCTGGCACTTAGTTGTAATCCTTCACATTCCTATTAGGATTCAAACCAACAACCTTTCAAATATTAACAGAGCCCTTCATCCCCGACTCACTGCTTTCTCAAATACTTCACACTTCATTCAATGCAGTAATGCATTTGGGAGCGGGAAGCAGTACAGGCAGGAGTTTGGAGGGGAA
Source organism: Botia almorhae (assembly GCA_036877575.1). Lineage (NCBI taxonomy): Eukaryota > Metazoa > Chordata > Actinopteri > Cypriniformes > Botiidae > Botia > Botia almorhae. Next base: position 58,200 of record JAZGTJ010000053.1, read on the forward strand.
AATGCACAAAAAGCGATTGAGTTTCGACAGCTAATTTCGACGTGATTCTCTGCTACTTCAATCATCGAGCGTTCAGATCATTTTACTGAGATTACAGCTGCACTAAATGAAATGTACAGGATGAGCCACTTTAGTTATTTTCCAGCCCATTTGGCACAACAATCCGTGTGCCTTCCCGACAAAAGCTTCGTTCAAAAAATTATTTGTTATCAGCAAAGAACAAACAATGCTAACTGCCATAGACATGATAAAGCACACAAAACACATGGTTGTCTACTAGCTATCTTTCTACAAAAACTCATTTATTTCAACCCACACTGTAAAAACTGGTAATGTGCAATTGTGCAAAAACTTATTTCTCCTAGATTTTACCCAACATCATTTTTTCAGCTAGATTCAACATCATAATATTCTGTCTTACAAAAAACTCAACATATGGCATATCTGGAAGAAAAATAAAGACATTATTCATTCTTAAAATGAATTAAGTCTTGTTTAAATAAATGTTTTTTAAGGATGTCTCCAAACGTATTTGACTATTTGAATGTTTTTCCTTTTTTTGGCAATTTGGTCCACAAACACAGGTGTGTTCCTGTAACCTAATACTCATTTAACTGGTTACTATACAAAAGTTGCTACACTTGAATCATCTCTGAGGTGTTGTCATGGCAACCCCTACCTGGTGCATGAACACCTGGGCGGTGCGGGGACTTAGCAGCAGGATGGCCCGTCTGAGTGTGTCTCTGTAACGGTTAAGCTCCTCCATCCTCATGGTGCTGAACAGAGTGGAGAAAACCTTTGTCACATTGCGGTCAACCTGCTGTAGAGACGCATCCAAACCCATTCGAGATGCCTGGTCTAGAAACCCCCGCAGCCCACGCACATCTGAACGAGAGAAAGTACAGGAGAAATGGCAAAAGACAGTAGTCAGAAAAATCAAGACACATACAAAGACCTAAAATGTCCATCCAAAATGAGTACACACACACACATAAGATGTGTCACACCATAATGGGTGCAAATGATGACATCACTGGTTCTCTTTTCTTTTAAAACTTATCGTGGAACAGCACATTTTGAAATGCACAAAACCAATTCACCAAAAAACACACAATTGACATTTGTAAGCTAAGCTTATTAAATAATGACTATTATGGATTACTATTATGACTCTTTCTGTCATTTTGAAGCCTGAGAGCCTCTGGTCCACATTAACTCTCATTGTATGATAAAGAACACAGCCAGCATTCTACTGTAAAATAAAAATAATAAATCTTTGGAACCATGCGAGTAAATGATGACAGAATTTTCATCTTTGGGTAAACTATCCCTTTAAATCTCCAAGACTGTCTCTGTTTGCTGCTCTGGTGAGTGGCCTCACAGGAACAATAGTGCCATGCGGCAATGAGGCGGCAACACAAGGACAGTTGAGGACGATAAAAAAAGCAAAGAGGCTAGGAGACAGAATCCTGTTTTCTTGCCCCTTTGCACATCACAACTGTCACGTCACGTCGTGTTCAGTCTGCTGAAGAGGCTGTCTGATGGCTTAATCGTCTGGCAGGGCCTCATGGAGCTTTCCAAGCAGCCTTCTCACAAAAAAGACCCAAGAACCATCTTCTTTAAGTGGGTCAAAATGGAACAGAAGAACAAGATTTCAAAGTTGTAATTAAAACCGTATATGCAACCAAAAGCATACAAACTTCATATATGTCTGGTGTTTGAGCTGCTATTATGTTTTTATGGCATCTCACATTGATGCAAGTCAAAAGTACGTTATGAAGTGCTACAACTTTATACAGTCATGTTCTTTTGCTTCCACTCTCTCTACTACAAAATGCTGTCTGAACTACCGTAAATGTACGGTATTACTGCGGGAACACTGACATGTCTAAACCAGAAGAGAAGCGTGGAAAGGCTGACAGAAATTGTAAGGAATTCTGAAGGAGCTCCATGATAGCAGGTCAATTTAAACTACAGTTGATAGATAAGCTCTGCATTTAGCGACGTTAGCACTAGAAGTTCAGTGACTACAGAATATTCACTACGACTGAGAACCCGTCTTCTGGCACACAATTATGTCCAGCAGCTGTCATTTGTGTGGAAGCGCCACAATATACATCTGACAATTTAAGAAATGGCTAAAAGGCCCTTGTTACAATAACAGGGTGAAATAGTGAACGCATAGCTAGATTTTGCTTTGTTGCTACTAGCTCTAATATTTTTTAACAGACCAAGAAACGTTTTGCATTATACAGTTTTTTAAATGTGTTGCCACATTTAGTTCTAGAGAAAAAATAAATAAAAGAAAAAACAGTTACACTGTTAAGTTTGTTTTAGTTATTCACCAAAGCAACATTTTATTTACAGTAGGCACTTGGCAAATGTTTTACTACAGCAAATACATCAGGATAACCTTAAAGGTATGAATCTTTTCAGCCCCCTTTAGAAAAAAACAGCTTTTTATTTTTTTTCCCTCTTTTCTTCCTGTGTCCAGAGCCTTCAAGCATCTGTCAACATAAAGGAACCAAACTGTACAAGTCTTAAAAAAAATCTTCATACGAGCTGGAAATATTCAGCCCATCTGCAGATTTCAGGCTGTTCTGACAGCTAATTTTGCCTCCGCTGACAACAGGACAGAATTTACATTTAAAACAGTCTTTCATTATCGGTCATGAGAGGTTGCTCGCAGACAGATATTCGTTGTTGTTTGCTTTAACTCTACTCTCTGTTAATTCTGACACCTGTAATAAAACATTTGTGCATTATTGCATTCTTGTAATACTACAAGCTTCAAAGTCAGTCTGAAACCAAAGGGTCTGCAGAACTGAAACTGGTTTTATAATTCTGGGAGCGTTTACACATCGTATGGTTTAACTGAACAAATAGACATTCCTTCATAAAAAGAGCAAGTGTAAAGATGCAGTAAAGATAGACAGCAATACCACTCAATCCTTCTCAAAGAACTGGTTTCAGACACCAGACACCTGTAAAGCATGAGACACATGAAATGTGAGACAACCATGAAGTTCAAAGATGTTCTGTTTGAGATGAAGACAGTGCTCAACAGAACTCTTTCGAACTTGCAACAGCAAAAGCTGATAAATTAAAACGTCTTCAACACGTCTTCCAACACATGGTCTTCAACAAATGTCTTTAACACATGGTCTTCAACACATGGTCTTTAACACATGGTCTTCAACATGTCTTCAGCACATGGTCTTTAACACATGGTCTTCAGCACATGGTCTTTAACACATGGTCTTCAATACATGATCTTTAACACATGGTCTTCAGCACATGGTCTTTAAGACATGGTCTTCAGCACATGGTCTTTAACACATGGTCTTCAATACATGATCTTTAACACATGGTCTTCAGCACATGGCCTTTAACACATGGTTCTCAACACATGGTCTTTAACACATGGTTCTCAACACATGGTCTTTAACACATGGTCTTTAACACATGGTCTTCAATACTTGTGTTTAATATGATAAAGTACAGAGAAATAATAATGTGTAATGTGTCTTTTTCTCTGCTTCTCTTTAATTCAATCACGCAGGCACATAAATTATTTCCCGAAGTGACCCACTATAATTTGTACACATGTAATTTAATGATCAAACACTACATTATTTTTGTTTGTGTGTGTATGAGTGTGTGTACTTGACATTCCGGATCTCAACTCACTTTCTGAGCAGGCAGTATGCTACAACCTACAAACTATTTCTATGACAACTGAAAACTAACCACCCAAACATTCCCATCAAAAGACATTACTCGCCCCCAAAAATGACCTATAGTGTGTTCTCAGAACAGCTTTAACCAATACGAATGCCTGAGCATTTGAGCATTAGCAAACAAATGAAATGCAAGTGGGTCTAAAACACACTAATGAAAACCCTTTCAGCATTACTGGCAATGATGTTAGTACAGCAATATTGTTTTTTGCTTTCGAATTCGCATTATTCTCAATAATTCAAAAGCCTGCAGGTCATCTCAATGCATATTAGCAAACACAAGAGATGAAGAAAATAAAACATTATTGAAAATCAATGAAAACAACAACTTTAGTATCTTTCCATGATGAAGGAACAACATGTGAAAAACGATCAAATTATTAGATGGATAGATGATGAATAGATGGATAGATAGATGAATAGCTAACACAGACAAACACATTCAGTTCCTCAGGGTAATGAAGGATGTATTAGTTGCACAAAAAATATGTTGGCTGAGCATTATAATAGTATGTTATTGCTGAGGGGATGTTGGCACCTTAGTCTACTGACACACAATCATGTCCAGCAGCTATTATTTGTGTGTAAAAATATGTATTTGACAATTTAAAAGCAGAACATCTGTTACATTAACAAAGTGATATGAACAATGTGAGGGCAGATTTAGCTTTGATGCTACTAGCTAAGCAGGGCAGGTAATGGTAAATGTCACTCAACATTGTTATGATTGGTGATTGGTGATATGATTGGTGAAGGTGATTGGTGATCTCTAGCCAATACATCAGAAACAATGTTTTAATTCAAATTTAATTTAAAACTCCCAAAGATGTCTCATTAAATCTTTTCTGCCCCCTTCAGAAAAGAAAACATTAAACTGGTAAATACTTGTTCAATATGTTCAATAACGCATGTATTGTTTAAATAAGCATATGCTGATTAAAGTCAAATCAGTAGATATCCCATAATGCTCCTTTACTGACTAGAAGCTTTGAGAGTGACCCACACGCAGCTTTTTTGCGTTTTTGTTCCAGACATAGTTCAACTCTTAAAGATTAGCTTCAGCATACCATTGTAAATCAATTATCACAGCCTTAGCCACAAAACCGAACTGAAAATTAAAGTCTCTTGTGGAGGCCTTCGAAATATATAAATAAACAACATGGAAATTTGTGGAAAGAAAAGGCTGAGAGGTCTTTTGAGATATAAATTGGATTTGCTTAAAGAGTGTAATTATATATCTAAAGGCATATTTCAAAGCAAATACAAGCTGCCGTTGCACAGGGAGAAAACGTGGTTGCAGGAGATGTGGGGGGAATTAATTGAGCTATTTAAACAAAACAGTTCAACTTTTCTCTCTTCTGTTCTTGAACTGAAAAGAACGGGACACACCGTTTTCAGCCATGTCATGATATAAGCAGCATGTTCTTGCATGTCGTTCATTATCTGGATTAGAACAGCATGTTGTTGTGTAACATAAATCTAGAGCTAGTATCATGATACAAGCAGTTCTGTTGAATAAAAAGACAAATCGAGAACTCATAGATGCAGCCCGTTATTGGCAAAATAAATCTTGAGATGAAACAGGACATCAGCAGAATAATACCGAGGAATCAGATCAGGTTTACAATAGTTAATTATAATAGGATTGAGACCAATTTAGATCAGTGCAGACCTCCATACATTATTTAGCTTTTAATAAATGTATCTACATTACAGAGAAGCGCATCGTGATTAAGGATCACAGACTGCTTCTTTGCATAGAGGTCGTAGAACAAAACCTTTCCAAAGATGTTTTTAATTGGTTCTACAAAGACTAAGGAGTTATAAAACCTTGTCCTGTTATCTGCTACATAAGCAGTTAGATAGTTGCTAGGAGATGAAATCACTTCATCGGTGGGTTCTTTTTATGGTTCTGTGTTTGCGTCTCAACCCACCGGCCTGCCGTACACAGACAGCCGGGGGGCCGGGTGGGAGTATTGCTCATGGAGACCAGGAGAGCGTTCTTACTGGGAAGACTTAAATATAGCACTTATCTTGTATTGAATAAGAGAGGATCTGTTTGACAAACTGTTGATCGGGTTTCATGGGATGGCGTTCCAAAATCTACACAGTCTAGAAGACAGTTGTTCATCCCAATGATCTCTGACATGAACTACCAGAGACATTCTCTGAAAATGAAACGAGGGAACATGCCTTGATCTTTCTTTCTTTTTTTTTTCTCTCGCTTACAGATGTGATCTTCTTGTACCGAGAAGTCAATTAACAATAGTTCATCATCCTCGTGTTCAAACGCAGGAAATTATGACACAAGCTTCATTATTACCCCCGATGTTCTGACACGAGAGAGATACTTCCGCATTAACCCTTTCGGCTTCAGGCAGCAGTACAGAGACGAAATGCATCAAATCCAGAACATTAAAAATGAATGGTTGAAACAAAACACATTACTTCCATAAATCATCATAGATGTTCATGAATCATGTAATGGCTAAAATCTAAAAAAAAAAAATCCAAAAATGGTGTAAAAAATACTTTAGTCAACATATACAATTTTAACATGGGGAATAATGTATCATTATATGTCAATATTAATATTAACCAAGAGTAATACATAATGTAAAGTGATTAAATAAATTAAATAAGTCAATAAATGAATGGACATTTGTAAGTTTAAAACTCTCCATCAGCCACCCAGGTTACACCTAACCACAAAATCTGCTGCAAACAACTGACTTTAAGAGCAAAGAAAAGCATCTGCCAGACATTCCCCTTGGCAAATGACTGAACAAACACCACAAATTCTTAGGCAATTTTAGACAGACTAGCAATAGCAAACCAGCTTTTAAAGCATATGACCCAGCCCCCCCTCTTAGATCACTCTCCAAAGCCACGCCTCCGCCAACACATGGTCGCATACATAGTTTGTCAGACAATTAGGACATCCTATCAGTGCTTTTGGATCATAGATTCCTAAAGAATATATTTATATAGCTCTTGCAAAGAATATATTTATATAAATACATTTAAACCACTTTACTTGCTCTTCTCATCAGGATGTGAAAAGACTTTCAACGAGCATAACAAAAATTGTTTCTGGAAAAACAAATCGCCCACCCTGCCTTTAAACGAAGCGTTAAATGCTATACCACCCACTTACCTGCGGTTTAACATGGACTACTGAGTGAGCGTTATGTCACCTTAATTAATATTGATGAGAATATGTAATAAGGTTCGTAACACACCCTCCCCACCTCCCATCGTTCATATGCCCCTGATAGATTGCCTGTACGCAACCAAGAGCAAATGAAATTCTCAGAACAGGTGGTGCTTTAGGTAATAGATGCTATTAATAGTTTGCACGGTTCCACAGTTGTGAATAAAGCTCTGAGGACATTAGGCATTACTCAGCGGTATGCAAAACATGCTCGTAAACTCCGAGACTGCTCAGCTAAAACAAAAACATCAATTAAACTGAGACCCTAATAACACAACAATCATTGACAAGCCTGCGGGGTAACTGATGTTGTTTATAAATGACATAACGTGAAAAGTCCTCAACATTAAAATTGTATTGTAGACTCACTTCATAGAGGTTGGACACACACTTAAATAAAAACAACACGAGGGCAAAAATGACAATGCCAATAAATTAGCAAAATCTACTTTTGGTAAAAGGTTCCCTCTGTGACCTTGATATCTCTGTTCATTCTTGTTATGAGCTAAACAGTTGTAGTCTTTAAAAGTTATGTAGGTCTTTCATTTTTTTAACAGCGATCCATCAAGGCTGTTTGCTTGCCCTGCTAAAAATAACAGCATGAATAGCAAACTGACTAAATAAATGCATGTAAAGAGGTGTTTCTCCAATGCTATTCAAACTGACAATTAGCTGTGAGATCTGTAAAATTAACCGCAATAAAAACTTGGTCTTATTCAAGTTCATTAAGAGTAAAATCAAGAAACTATATAAAACAATGATTTAGAAATGAATTGATTGAAAACAGTCGTTTAGATTTAGGGTTAAGAAAGTTTCAATGATATCACATTCTGAACAGACTTGAGCTGAATAATGACACTATTGTCTTTTGTCGAGCTGCTTTACAGCAGAATTTGAATTTAATGAAGGTTGCATTGATTTCCTGTTTACTACCGTGAAGCTGCTTTGAAACATTTTATATTGTATAAAGCACTAAATAAAGGTGACTTGACTTAGTAATAAAGCGGTGCAGGTGCTGCAAGTATATGTGGGGGGGCCATTGTGTCCTGATTCTAACCTCAACTTCAACGCCAGAAGTTTCTCTGTATTTCACTATGTGTTTCAACATTGCCTGGTATCGGTTATCATAGACTGACTCACCTACCATATTACAGAGAAGTTTCATGAGCCAAAACATCTCCTGCACTTCAGTTTAATTCTTTAAGCAGATGATATAGTCACAATGGTTAACGTTCCTTGTCTACATTTTGGTTAGCAGTATAACTTTAAATGCACTGCAGGAGAAGCAGGGGAATATAATGTACTTCTTCCCAACAAACCATATGGGTAAAGTTTATGTTAGAGTCCCATTTGTAAAATAACGTTACTTCAGTTTGATTGGTTCTTATTTCCTATTTATGCAGGCTACTTGCCATGAGCTAAATATTAGACTATTTTACCGGCTTCTGGCTTATTACTGCAGGTCTTTTAAACTGGAGAAGAGAGGGGTGTTTACAGATTGCTCAAGGGTGAGAAATGAGAGGAAGAGAGGAAGAAAGACAGCTCAGATTGAGCCCTCTAGAACCCTGTTACCACTGCTAATTAAAAAGTCAGTGCTGTAGTTTTCTTCACCAATCATGAATGCATGTACTCTGTGTGAACTTGTGAGCGCCATGCCTGCTGCTATGCCCTGTTTGTAAATAAAAAGCAATTAAGTTTTAATGTAAGTGAATATTCAGTGAGAATTCGGTTATATGAAATGAGGCTACATGCGCAACACTATGGGTTTGTTTTGACAGCCAGCAAAAATTACATTTTTTGGTGCATCCAAATTGAATTTTATTCATTCTATGTATCTTTAAACCTGATCCAAACCACATACAAATGTTGTGTTAAAACCTCTTCAATTATGATAATTGAATTATTACATATCCTTTATTTATAATTAAAGATGTAATATGTACTGTATGTACTGCAATATCATATGAAATATGCAAAATTCTCCGGGTCTGAATGCACTCATTTTTACTCACATGTTCCTTATTTAGGGAACTATGTGACATTTACTACACAGTGAATAATGAATGACAGAATGAGTCAGTACTTTTGGACACAATATGAGCATGAATGCGTAAAATGCCTCTGTTGCTTATGTTCTCTCATACGGCTTGTGACAGACGTGAGCAGAGGCAAAATGCCCTCTTATTCCACACTGACAGCTGCTCTCAGTTGTATGAGAAGGTCTTTTGGCATTCTACTCATGTATACATTGTTACTATAGCAACCGATGTAGATACAATAGACATTGGCTTCAATCTCTGAACAGATGAGATTTCATCACTTCCAAACTGACAGTGCAGACAGTCGGTCCTAAAACTGGATTCCAAACCAAATTTGTGTGCAGTGTGAACAAAACCTGTGCTTCAGAGCAAACACATTTTGCTTGTTGAATGCCTTGTGGAAGCACAGACTTGTAAATTTAAGAGATTTGTAATTTAGGCAAAACTTTAGCACATTGATTCTCAACTCTGCTCCTGGGGATCCACAACACATTTTCTGTCTCTCTTATCCGACTCAGTTCCGTTAATGAATCTGTCTGCTAACTAGCTAATACTTTAAATCAGGTGTGTTAAATGAATAAGAATATAAATAGTGTTGTATAGTCGAGAATCAATGATTTTCCCTCTTTGCTTTCAAGATGCTTTTTAGTGGACACTTACTACAGAAACAAACTTGGAGAAACCTGGGTTTAATTCTCTTACTTCAGGGCACAATAATGATACAGAACGATCTGTAAAATTTGGGTATAATAACCTTCCAGGAATGTATCGGTTTTTCCACTTACAGAGTCTGATATGCTTAATGGTAGAAAGATCACACCAGAAGCCTGCAGTATTTAATCTGCATCACTGCAAAAGAACTGAGACTATCTCCAGTAAATGATCTTCTCTCTTCCTCATGCATGATACCAGAATACAAGATCATTTACACATTCCTCCTCAAATGCCAGTGCGTTTTTACTGGCCTAAAACCAACTCTGATGGTATCTATGTTTAATTTAGGTATTGCTGTACACTTGGCATATATTATAAGGAAATGGCTTTGTCAAGAAGCCCAGAAGTCTTTTATCATTCTCAGCAAGTTGGCTCCGTCTAGCATTCTATATAAGAGTGATTGTCCTTTTGTAAGAGGGTGTGATGCTCAGTGTTGATAGCTTTGCATCATGATCAGTCATGTTTAGGGTCTCAAACTTGGCATTTCCTCTGACCTCTGACCTCTGGAATATGGTTTTGAGGGAGACAACCAGGTGGTGTTTTTCTGAGTAGCAGTGAGAAGTTAGTGCCTCAAAAGAACAGGATAAGAAGATAATCCTACAGAACACAAATCAAACAAACCAAACAGTGTTAAATAGGACATTTATTTATATAAACCCCTTAACCTTTTTTAAGCAACCCTGTCCAGCAGCAGGGATAAAAACTGAGAGGCGGGGTGTGTCTGTTTAGTGTCTTTCTGCTGCGATTACTGGGTATTGTTGAGAGGTGCTACAGTGATTACAGTAACTTTAATCTTTAAAGTATTGTTTAAAAATATATCGTTACAGTAAATATTCATGTTACTGTCTTGTTGTAATTAATGTCTTTGAAGAAATGTAAAAAATGTTTTAAAGCTTCAAAACTTGATGTAAACTGCTTTAAACAAACTGTGACACATACAGTACAGGTTGCTTGTTGAAAGTGAATAGTAATGTATGTTCTATACACATTCATTCCACAAAATGGCGGAATTATAACTAGGACGTGACTTTACATTGGACTTAAAAAACCCAAATGAAGAAAGGGGACTTTGTCTTTTCTTTTTAAAGTCCACCACCCACCACTGATGTTAACCCATGTCTGCTCCAGGGTGCTGTGCTGTGACTCATCTCTGCCCATTGTCTAAACCCGCCCGCAGCCAAATTCAGCAGCAGTTATAGCATTAGCCCATGAGCACAAAGGCAGAGCCATTTAAAGCAGGTGGAGCTCTATTAGTATTCTAAAATAGATGTAAGCTTTGTGAACCACAAGGGAACTTTGCCTTGACTGTGGGGCTGAAGTGCCCCAGTGCGGCTGTGAGTCACCTTTTATCCACATTTTTACATTTTTCTGGTTGCCTGGTAGCAAAGAAACTTCCTCGACTCACCTGAGCCCAAAGCAAAGAGAAAACTTTGGGCTAAAGACACTATTTTAAAGAAAAGAAAAGGTAGTTTTGGTATGTGGGGAAAGAGCAAAATAAATCAAAGAAATCTTTGTTAAAATTTCTTGTTTTATAGCCCGCAGCACTGCAGAATAAGACGCCTGGGTGTTAATTGGTGTCAGCTTTAAGTACAGAGAATTTTTATGAGGAAGCTTTATGCTTGACCTTCTCCAACAAGACCTCTAAATGTATTGCGTTGTTTGCAGAGAACAGCACACCCTACACAAGACCCATGACACTTCGCCTTCAACAACCGAATCACAGTTAAAGCTTTAATGTACATTTTAAACTGTATGACTAAAACCCTTATTACTGTATACTGCAAACGCTGTAAAAACTCTTGTTAGCAGATTAAAATAGGAACATTTAAATCCATAAATGAAATTTATTGTCAAATAGGACTGATATAAAATAGAACCTTAATTATCAGCTAATGCTGTGTGTTTCAGTCCTGGTATTATCTTACGATTAGGTTTCAGATATAAAATTGGAGTTCCCAGCTGGAAAATTCTGTTAAAGCAATGAACTGTTACAGAACATGGCTGCATTCTAGTTGATCCAAGCTGGTTATTAGCTGGTCTAAAGCTGGTCAACCAACCACCATGTTTTCTCAAAAGGTCATATGAAACTTAATTATTCTAAAGGGAGGTATTTAATATAATCTTGACTTAAACTTTTATTTTTTAAATGAATTAATTTTGCTTGTGCTTGCTTAATTACCAATTAGCCAACCTACAATGTTTTTGGCAACAGCTACTGTATTACTTTAAGTGGAAAATTCAGAGAGTTTAATCTGGGCTGGAGTACATTTAAAGAGGTCAGGTTTACTTATCAAACTTACAAAAAAATTTAATGATGTAAAAAATGTAAAAAGTAATGACCAGTTCATCAAGCTCCATGAAACAATATGAGGTTGAGTAATTAATGACAGCGGATTCATTTTTGAACTATCCCTTTAGAGTTCAAAGCCCGGTAATGAAAATACAATTCTGGATTATGATATCAATACCTGATTCCCACTGAGCCGAACATCATTGGTTCAATAAAGAAATTTAGAGGTCATCCAAGTCTGTGTTTAAATCATAATTCTTTTATGATTTTCAAGAGAGTACAATGCCGGAACTAGCTAACAACTCACAAAGTCTGCCAAGTCTGCCTTTTAGACTTCAAAGTCTAAAAGATCTTTGTAGTGTAAAATCTTTGATTATTTTTTTGTATTGCTCATGACCGGATCATTTTTTGGTGTGAAAAATGCCAGACAACAGAGTGAATTCTGTCTCGTGTCACAGAACAACTGTCTCCCTTCATGTCAGTGTCTCTGGACCCTCTGTCGCTGCCCTGGAGGGCAGAAGGCACACAAGCAGGGCTGTCACGTGTGCAAGCCAAAGGCCTGCATAGGCCCTGCATCCCAAATTCAAGGAAAACGTGTCAGTACAGTTTGCTGTCGAGCATTTTCCGCTGTTAACTTGATGCGTAAATCTAATGTGTAAAAACACACACGATCATGTGTTGATGTATGTATCCTGAAAACTAATTAGAGAAACTTCAGATCAAGTTATTTTTCTATTCAAGCTTCAATAAATGCTCGTTTGATTTTGAAGGAAGTTCCTAAACGTTGGTATGCTTTCAAAGTACATCAAACTCTTTTATCTCAAAAGATCAAGGAAACATTTTATGATACGATCCCTTTGAAAAAAAACAACACTTTGGGGCAAGAGCAACACAACCATCCCACTGAGTCTGCGTTCATTCACTTGGGCTCGTCACTCACCGTACTCGCTATCATAGAAGATGATAAACTTGTGCCACCGCAGCTCAGAGACGAGCGTGATCATGACATCATTCAGACGCACAGGGGGGCGCGCGGCCAGCGTGTAGCGTTCTCCGTCAGGGCTGGGATTGAGCTGACATTCGGCGCGCGGCGTGCCGCCTCCGTTCCTCTGAATGAACAGGTGAGGAATGTGCATGGCGTCTGTGAGAGACTGCAACGCATTGGCTGCGGCGCAGCCTGTGGATGACACCAAAGCCAAGATCCCTTGATTCATGAGCTCACAGGCTGGAGAATGACAGAGAGAAGAAAGAAACAGTGATTAGAGAACTACAGCAGTGTGTTATAGAGTCACAGGGTGTTCTTAAAGCAGGGTTGTCCAGTCCTGCTGCTGGAGGGCCAGTGTCCTACAGAGTTGAGCTTCCTAATTAAACACACCTGAACCAGCTAATTATGATCTTAATAGGTAGACTATAAACTTTAAGGCAGGTTAGAGCAGCTTTGCAAGTTAGAGCTAAACTGTACAGGACAGTGGCCCTCCAGGATTGAATTTGGACACCCCTGTCTTTAAAGGACAGTTTACCCCAAAATGAAAATTTGATTTACAATCATGTCATTCCAAACCCATATTTTTTTCACGTGTGGCTGACAAAAGGAGACTGTACTCAGGAATGTGTTGGTTGTTTTTTTGTAGTCTCACTGTAATCAATGGTGACTGGATGTTTTAAGATCTCAAAATGACACATAAACCCAATAAAATGATCATAAGGTGGTTTGTATGCTATACTGATAATAACAGTGATTTCATTTTTAGGTAAACTATTCCTTTAACAACAGTTACATATGTTGACCGTTATGACACTTATGGTCTATTTCGATCAACCAGTGACAAGTAAAGCGGCAATTGTCAGGGTAACACCAGGAGAAAAAGGTGGGATAATATGTCCAAATTTCAAAGGGCAAATGTGATTATTTTTCAGTGTGCTGCTATATGCTGCTAATTTATTGTCATTGTTTAATATCAGTGCTACAATTTCCAAAAGCAATCTTGTGTAAGTGGACATGAATAATTCATGAGATATGACATTTTAGAGATGTTGCCATCTAAAAGCTACGGATTAAAACACATATTGTACTGTACATTAAGTTACCCTGATTTATATCCTGATATAAAGAATAGTTAAAAGTGCATTTCAAATTCAAGGTCAAGGTTTCTGATAAAGCGTGTCTATTCAAACATCATGGCATATAAAGACTGCATTAATATCTCCAGCGTTGTAAGCTGGCGCATTTCCTCCCCTATAGTTTCAGTGTTATTACACTTACAATCCAAATGCATCATGGGAAATGAGTATAATACATGTCAAAGAAAATCTATTTTCATTTTTCATTTAGACACATTTATTCCCAATTCTTTTCCCATCTTTACACAAATCAAAATTAGTTAGGGCGTTTTGTTTCATTTGCATTGTAATAAATATATTACTGTAGATTCAAAACGAGGGACAGCAATTATTTTGTCTGCCACAGCAGAGAAAGTTTTATCTAACTGCAGGAGCTGTAAAATTAATTATTAATAAAACCAAAACAGCATTCAAAATGCACACAAGCCCAGAGTATGGAGAGCGGCTAAATATAATATTCCATGTGAGAAACAAAGCCCAGTAGTTCCAGTAGTAACTTCCACACAAAAGCTGTGTGTCCATGTGTCCCCAGAGAGGCTCTGTGCTAGTTTCATTTCAGCAATTAGATTCAGATTAGACGAGCACAAATGTTGTAAAGAAGGATTTTAAAGATCTAGGTGGATCAATCGATCATAAATCCCCCTGAAAATTTGAGGAAACAGATTTTTTACGGCTAAGTACTTTTCCCCAAAGAAGCCGAGCCAATGATTTTGCTGCAGGTCACAGAGACGGTCCTCATTAAACATCTGAACAAACACAATTCCAACTGTTATTCCACTGAATGCATCCACCTATAATTTGATGAGGTACAAAACACCCTAAAACTCATCATAGCCTGTAAAAGTAGGTTGCCAAGTGCAGCTAACCAAACAAACAGACAAACAAAAACCAAAACAAAAAAATCTCCAAAACTTTCCTTATGTTAAAAAGTAAGTCAGTCACATTTAAAATGTACACGGACAGCTGAAAACTCCAACACAGAAGGTCCTTGTGGTTTGTGTGTTTAAATGTTGTGTTTTTATCAACGATGCTAGGCTGACAACAGTACTGAATTTCATAAAACATAGATAAATACACACAATGAAGCTTAACAAAGTAATATGATTGGAATCATATTAGATAAATGTGTCTGTGTGGTGTTAGCAATCTTACGTCCAATCTGCCAATCACTATGTAAACAGATCAGGTTTTATCATTAAATAATCTGTCTGGTAAATAGAGCTGTGGAAGAATACAGATCTAAAGAGCATAATGGATGTTTGATGGATCTTATCTGCTGGTTCACATCTCATAACTACAGCTAGCTGAGAGAGAGCAAGAGCGAGAGAAATCAGAGGAGATACTAAAACAGTGATAAGGGTAAAAAAAACAGTATTGCAGGTAGAGGAACTGAATACTTTAGCCTCCTATGTAATGTTGTCAAAAAAGAGTTGAAAGACAATGCAGAAACACAGTAACATTCCCATCAATCACTCTGACAACATTCCCAAACCTCTTCCAGTTCAGAGCAAGAGAGACATCCGCAACCTGCACAGCACAGCGAAACACAGCACAGAAACCTATAGGCCATATGAGAATGGCCATTAAACCATCTGATGTGAAAATTCCCAGGCAGTCTCTCTTCACTGGTGCATGAAAGCTACGTCAATACATTCTAAAACAACCTTGAAAAACCTGGAAATATTTCAGTTTGTGCCGCACACTGTTTCCTATAATCATTCAGATGATGTTCCTCAACCAATCAAATTAGCGGGGTGGATTAGCATAAACATTCCATCACTAAAGTTTGACTAGAATAAGATAACTTAGTGTAACTTAGTAGAAGGTAGTATAATATATTATATTATCACTCTCTCTTTTTCTCTAAATCAGCACATGGCTTCTTATGCAGATTATGCTAAATTATGGACTAATACTCAATTATAGAACCACGGTTTATGCCGAGGTTGAACTGCATTATCCTTTACCCATTAATCTGACTCTGGGATTTGAATATTGTTTGTCTGCGTCGTTGATGGAATGCATTTAAAACGTCTCTGCCATGCAGATTAGCGACCTTTATCACCAAACAGGATTAAGAAACTTATCTCTGCTTTATTTTGAAACGACAAGGCAGATAAAACAGCTCAAATCAACTGGCAGGAATAATTTACAATCAGAGATTACACACAACCAAAGCAAATTAATGAATCCAGAGCTCGGGGTCTACGTGTCATTGTTTCCAAAAGCCCCCGTGCCATAATGTTTCGGATACGGCAACCGAGAGGGTGATGAGAAACGAGGGAATGATGTTAAATTCCCTTTACGGAAATTACAAAAATCAGGGTGTCGGGATAATTTCACACTAACAGACAGATGTTTTTATTGGTCTTTCAAGAAGGAGAGAAAGAGAAGGTGCTGAGGACAGACTGCCGCCCAGCAGGGTTGCTGTTTGTCGATAAGGAAACTTTGGCTGTTACGCCCATCAGTCTACAACTGCAGCCATGTCCTCTAGACTGAGTTTGGAAAAGAAAAAAGTAGTGAGAAAGATAAAGATAGTGTGTGTGTGTTTGTGTATCTATTATGTGGAGGTGGGTGAGGGAGCGTGTATATGTATGTACTGCATGTGTGGAAGGTGGCATGGCCACTAAAGCTTAAAAGATTACCAGACCAAAAACATCAACCCCCACCAAATCCCATAATCCTGCTGGAATTGGCATCATCAAAGCCTGTCAGTGCCCTGTACTGAAAGAAGGAAAATTATCCCTCATCTGTACATGCAGAAGCCTATAATTAGCATTTTTTTGAGGCCTAAAATAAACAAATTCACTCATGAAATTAGCGGGTTTTAGGCTTTTAATCATTATGCATGTCTGAGGGCCATTCAAACCTTCAAAAATTATTGTAGAAATGTTCGCTAACACTCAATGGAAAAATCTTTTGAGACATGAACATCCAATGGAGATATTTAAATTTGTTACTACATTATTTTTATTTATCAAACAGCTACACAACCATGAAAAAAACAAGTATATAAATTAAGTATCGAATTGTTTCAATGATGCAATGCATTATGGGATTGCTCGTCACCACAAAAGATACATACAATATGAGTATGCATCCAAATGTGATTAAATTAAGGTAGGAGGCAGCATAAAGTATTTAGAATGCCTACCTTTAGAACAGTCCTTGCGTCAGTAGCAGTAGCTGCTTACAACATTTTGTGTCAATGTAACAGACCGATATAGACATGTGTATGCATGTGTATGCATCCTCTCTCATGCATCTAACTCTTGTACAGACAAAACAGAAGGTCAAAGACAGAAAATGCTAAAAAACGGACTTGTATTGTGGTTATTTGAAAGAACGCTTAAGGTTTACCTCCATTTCTTTTGTTACTGACTGCATAAACAATATGGTTCTCAACAATACAGAATGTATTTACGATCAGCACCCAAACAACAGCTTCAAAATACAATGGAATAAAACAATCTGACTAGGCTAGTCGTTTGTGAATTGTCGAGTGCTTTCTGCTTTTGTTCACACTTAAAGATTCCAGTAATTCATAATGGCCGTGATATTATTATGGTTTTGTTGCTGTAGGTTGGCTGTCCATTTCAAGTTAATTTATGACTTAAGTCCCATTTACCTCTATGGATAAATAGAAGCAAAACAATTTTTTCTGTTCAAAAGAGGATAAGGGTGAATAGGTGCATGTAGAGGACTTGGGGAGGAGCAAAAGAGAGCGAGAGATAGAACGAGCTAATTCAATGAATTATTCTCTATTACCCACACCCTACACATCTTTCTACCACTCCTACTCTCCTTCATCCCTTCTTCATACTAAAACCCAGTGCCAACAAGCGACATACAGCACAGGATGGAATGAGAGCCTCCCTCGAGCAGACAGCCAGGCAGGCACTAAGTCCTTCCTGACTTTGTCAGTGTGAGTTATTCATTTGGCCCGCCCTGTCCTGTGTCCTTCATTAATGCGTAATGCACAGCACCTGCAATTATGCGCAGAAAAGCTATTTCAGGTTTGACGCTCTGAATTACAACAGACTGGAAAGCAGCCTTGAAAAATATAAGCCTCTTGTCCCAGAAGTGTTACATTAGGAATGAGTTATTGACGTTTTACCTCTGTCCGATATCTGTCTGTTTTCTTTTTCCGGTAAACAGATATACTGCCTGGATCACACTTCTAATAATGAAAAATGCATTTTTTCAAACTGATTACAGTTCGCAAAGTTTACTTTAAAGAGGTACATTTTTAAAGGGAAAAGCTTGAGAAAAATGCCTTGTTATTTCAGCTGACAGAGTGTTGCTTTGAGAGGAACTGAAGAATTGAAGGTGGCACTTAAGCGGGTCGCTTAATCCGACTGAACTCTTCTGAAAACTCCCAGAATACCTCACAGTGGAAGAAACAGGACAACCACCCAATATCTTCCACTTCAATTTTCCACTCTAGCAATCAATGATGGAAGAGATGCTACAGCATCCCAGAAGAACAAAGTGCACAAGTGTTATCTGCACAGTGACTGTACTTGTGAATGTTCTTGACTGCACATTCTGAAGTGAAACTACTGAATGTTCTTGACTGCACGTTCTAAAATAAAAAACTACTGAATGTTCTGAAGTGAAAACTACTGAATGTTCTTGACTTCACATTCTAAAGTGAAAACTACTAAATGTTCTGAAGTGAAAACTACTGAATGTTCTTGACCTCACATTCTAAAGTAAAAACTACTGAATGTTCTTGACCTCACATTCTAAAGTGAAACTACTGAATGTTCTTGACCTCACATTTTAAAGTGAAACTACTGAATGTTCTTGACTTCACATTCTAAGGTGAAACTACTGAATGTTCTTAACTTCACATTCTAAAGTGAAAACTACTGAATGTTTTTGAGTACACATTACAAAACACCATCATTCAAAGGTGCATTAGAGCACAAGCTGAATGTGTTTTACTCTATCACAGCAGCAGAAAATAGAGAGGCTACTGTAGATGTCTGACACCTGTTTGTCTGTGTTTGGAGTTTGTGTGTCTGTTTTTGTGGAAGTCACCACACTGTGGTTGATTATCTCACTAATTATCATAGATAGACTAGCGCAGCTGGATTGTTAATTGCTCGTCTGGCAGATTATGTAGTGATGGACGAGTCCTGTGGACAGATCAGCTCATCAGATTCCTTGTAAAACCCTTCATGGGACTCAATATATTATTACCCCACGTTAAATCCACACCCGGGTTCCAAAATTGACACCCTCTAATCATTTCCCACCGGAAATCGTGTGGTAAATCACACAGAATGTTTAAAATTCTCTTTGAAGATTCTGTCTTCATTCTGTTGGCTTTTAATCCATTTTTAACGCACACTGAGGGTATACGCCAGTCATGAATCATAAACCAGTCATGAATCATAAGTCTCTGATAGTTTATCTGCACATACACCACTATTATGTATTAAAATAACATATCTATTTGTTTGACTAATCAACAATGAGAATAAAGATACATACAAAACACAAAAACAAATAGCTGTTAATGGCAGCAGCTAGTTCATAGTACATTTTTAATTCTGGCGCAACATGTAAGTTGATGTAAATAAGACCTTTGTTAACGAACACTAGAATCTTTTTTAAGCTGTATGATCAATAAGCTCACTAGCTTAAGACAAGTCTGTCTACTCAGCTTCTCTGTAAAGTCCACAAGCAGCTATTCTCCATGTTGACAAATACAGCTTGTCATACATTCTCTATGTTGTCTAGGTACAGCTTCTATTTACTTGATTGGGAAAGACCAAAATCTGCATACACTTCAATAACATATTTTAAGTCAGCAATACATTCTGACAGCAATGACATAAAAATGATTACTTTTATAACTAAAAATATTAAAATAAAGAAAATAATTAAAACAGGCTGGTAAAGCCCATGCTTAAACATCCTAAAGTAAAGGGCTCTGGTTTTGGGAGGTAAAACTGATGTCACATTGGCCTATTTATGACCCATATAATATTTAGATCAGGATTACATATTCTGAGATGAATGTCATCTTAAAACGCTACAATTTCATCACCACAATGTTGATCCAATGACAGCTTTATTGAATAAAGTCAAGAGACACAGACAACATAAATTAAAGAAGAGAGAGAGAGAAAGAGAGAACATAGATTGAGAAATGAAAAACATGGAGGGAGAGAAAAAAAATGATGAAGGCAGAAATGAGGCCAAGCCGCTGAGAGAAGATCCTTGTGTATGAGTGAAAGAGAAGACAATGAAAAGTTCTGAATGATCGATACACGTCTCAATCAGACTGAAGAGAGACAGAAGAAAAGAGTGAAACGATAAATCCAGGTCTGTTTGATTTTAAGTCACTAAAAGCTTGTGTAAACACAGTGGCGTTAGAGAACAGATAAGCACTGTCATCTCTCTAATCGATGTTAGAAGACAGTGACGCCAATAACTGCCGTCTTGGGACACACACACATTCTTCATGCTTACACACAGATGGGCCTGCTGAACATGGGCAAGGTGCCCTCAGATGGTCTTGCCATGATAATGTGTTTGCCAAGCTTATATTAACATGATAACGACTTTCAGCTTCTCAGATAACAAAACGTGCAGAACAAAGAAATGCGACAAAGTGCCAAAGAGAAAATGTACTTTGGTGATGTGGGGCCCGCTGAAGAAAGAGAAAGAGAGAGAGGGACAGAGAAGAAGGAGATAAAGGGAGAAAGAGACACAGGGAGAAAAGAGAGAGAGAGAGAGAGAGGGGGGAAAGACAGTGAGAGCGAGAGAGAGAAAGAGGGAAAGGGGGAGAGGGAGAGAGAGAGCTTTACATAGCATGTCAAGCATAGCTTTAAATTTCAACACATACTGGTAATATAACATCTTGTCCATAAATTGTATACACACATATCTGTTGAAATCACGCTTACACATTCTTTAAAACACACAGGTTCTTTATCTTGTCACAAACTCTGCACACTAATACATTTCAGCATTAACACAAACTTTTATCAAAGTCACGATACAAATTCATATTTTTATTTAATAAGCTGTCATAACAAATGGATTGCCAAAGTCTTACGCTACAGTGTTCAAAGAGTCAAATGCTCAAAGTGTCTATCTTATATTTTGACTGTCATGTGATCACATTTGAACTTCTGATGTCAAAAGGATTCTGACTGTCTATACCTCTTTTAAATGCATTCCTCTCTATCTTTCTCCTTCCCTCATCATTAAAGTTCATGTGTGACATTAAAGTTCATTGCAGGATGAGATGAGGTCTGATGTCACTGAGTGAACCCATCTTCCATTGTGACAGTAGACTATAGGTCACTCAAAATGCTAATTTTGTTGTCATTTTTACACCCTTATGTAGTTCCAACAAAAATGTTTTTGTGGCATACTAAATCTGAAGTATCAATCAGACACTAAACCTTCTTCTCCAGTAGTTTTGATGTCAATGAAATCTGGTTATGAGACTTGTGAGAACTAATGTTTGTTGACGCTGAAAGACTAAAGCTGGGGTCTATTTCATGCCTCTAACATATATTGCACACATGTCATATGGGCTAATGGTTCTTCTTTGGTGTTTATGTCTGTTTTGGAGCTTAGAACTGTTGTTGTATAAAGGTTCTTCAAATCTTCAAATACTCACAAATAGCATAACTAAATAAATAACAGCATGTTGATTTGGAACAACATGAGGGTGAGATGTGTAGAGTTAAATCCCCTTTTCCATCACCCATAGGCTACCATTCAGAGTCCCCTTTGTATTATTTGATTTCAAATAACCTTTAATCTGCCATGTATTTCAATTTGTTCTTTTTCTGGCTCTGCTATAAACCCTCTCGAAACCACTTTTGACAGAAGCTTGTGATCAGCAAGACATCTTTTCAGCAAAGAATGAAATCACACACACGCTGCGCTCAAAAGGCCACTGTGGATGACTATATTGACCACAACCATTGCAAGTAAAGTCAAACGTGTTACTAAAGTGTGATCTCTGAGCCTTTGAGCTTTACTGCGAAAACAGCATCGGCGGCTAGCTGTAAATACTCTTTCTGATTCATTGTCACTGATTCATTGCTGCTGGCGAATCTACATGCACTTGTGCGACTGAACCCAACATAATGAACGTCTGTTAACTCCTGAGGTAGGTCATTAGTCAAGAGAGTGTTTATAAGTAAAACTAAACAATGTCATTCTGATCTATCTACTGTCTCCTCATATCGCTGCGCAGATCTGGCGTAACTGCGGAATATCATGCGACTGTTTTATACAGTAGAGCTCAATACACGCCAGTGGGATGTACTGTATAACCTGCAACATGCATAAAGCTGTACATATGTCTCAATGTCTGAGACCAGTAAAATCACACATGTGTGATCACAGTAACAAACAACATGACAGGCAAGACAGTGATCTCACATAAACATTTGGTCATGACTGACCGACCTCATCTATTGTCGGCTGTCTCACAAAGAAAATACCGGTGAGCTGTTAATGCATTAGATGGTTACACATCTAAAACATTTAAAGGTGCTTGCACACTTTTAAAAAAAGAGGCTTCATGATGCTACAGAGGAACCATTTTTGACCGTGAAGAACCTTTAATGTCCGCAGAACATTTCTTTATACAAAGGGTTCTTTGTAGAGGAAACGTTTTTTTAGACTTTGAAAAGGCAAGAAAGAAATTGTTCTTTTAAGAACCTTTGACTGAATTGTTCTTTGTGGAATCAAAAATGGTCCTTCTGTAGCACTGCAAAGAAGAACCTTTTAGGAATCTTTATTTTTAAGAGCTTGCATATATACAATAAATATATGTATCTATAGATGACAGACATTGTAATTTGTGAGGTACTAAGAAAATGTTTTTCCAGACAGAGGATTACAATAATGTTGGAGGTAAATTGATCACCATAATGAATGATGTATGTTTTAAACTAGAAAAAATCTGCTTTGACATAACAAATTTGCTGTGACATAACATGGTCACATAACAAAAATTGTGCACAAATGTTAAAGGCCTGAGGCAGAGCCAGTCAGTCGTGGTTAGAGAATGAAAGTTTAGGGTTAGAGAGCAAGAAAACAGAGAGAGAGACAGAAAGAGAGAGTGAGTTGTGCTAAGACAGTGCTTGATGCAAACAAATGCTAAAAATCCCCCACAATGCATCAGGGCGCAAAAGTTCCCCACTTTCTCTGGCACTCAAATGCATTTATTGCATAAGACTGATTCCAGTTGACGTTATAGGCTTGAAATTCCCACAAAACAACCTCACTCTGCTGGACAAACACGCCATCTGACATTTAGGCCTGGAGGAAGCAGGAGGCTGCATTTGAAATTATTCATTTTGAGTTTTCCGTCAGACCCAAAAACTAAAGTACGTAATGTGCCGCTTCTGCTGTGCCCTGAGACCCTGTATCCTTTACTTTCCTTTATCTCTCCTTTTAATTTTCTTCTAATTCATCTTGCTGTAGATTTACAGGTAAATTATAGAATTAAAACAACTTTATTTTTTTTGTGAGAAATGCTGTCTAAAAAATAAATTTAAAAATAAAAAAATAAAAAAGAGTTAAATTCTCTAAGCTCACAAGCCATATCCACCATATTTTGACATCACGCCTGGATGATTAGCTGATTATTAGGCAGATTTTAATAAACAACTTCTTACAGAGAGACGTCAATCTGTGCTAACTTCCGTTTTTCTCATAAGCTGCATAAATGGGTTTCATTTGCATCCATTAAAGTATCAAAGAAAGACATAAACATTCAAACTAACAAAACATTCAAATATATTCTAAAATAAAATTAAAACATGAAGTGTCCCAGTTTAATGTACAAAGACAACTATTACTTTTACATTTAGGCATCTGGTAGACACGCTTATCTAAATCTACTTTCACACTGTGACAAGTCCAAAGAATTATTATTAACTTTTGGCTCAACCTGTGTCACAAGTAAGGGTGGAACATGCTGTTTGTCCAATCATTAGGAGACAGGAATTGGGCAGGATGAAGGCAAGTGTGTTTGGAAAACTTGGTTGGAAATAATTACTGTTTAAATATCTGATATTTGGCCCAGATACTGAAAGTAACTTTTTAGTCAAAACAGTTTTGACTGTTGCCAAAAAGGAAAAAAAAAACATAAAAGCATGGATACTAGTCTTATGAAAATGTAAGTAAATGCATTGTAACATACACTCACAACAGCAGCATATAAATATACAATCATGGTCCAGAAAACTTTGCAAAAAGCTGCAGGCTTAAAGCAGTATATAATTAAACATGACAGACAGCTGAATCTATGTAAGACATTAAACTAATGCTGTGTTTCTCCATTGTTTTTGCCAGTATAGGGCCACTTTTGTATCCCTGCATCAAGATAAACTGAAATATGCAAACCCCGGCAGCAGCAAACAGCCATATGTTTTACTAAATGTGAATATAATCTAAAGGGACTTTAGCACAGAAAATGAAAAATATAGCTAAATAATTAATGTTTTTTATTGTTATGTCAGTAGTGGCTTTTTTAAAGTGGCAAAACCCCAAACTGACTGAAAAGAAACTCTGAAATTGGTACTATAACCATTTCACCCCATCATTCATCATACCCAAATATGATTATGACTGAACATAAAGCGTCCCTTTTATTGGTTCCTGCAGATGTGACTCACCTCAACCTCAACGCAACTTATAAAACATTAATAAGTTTTGATGCGTTTATTTATTTCCACCCTCCAAAGCCTTAATGGACTTTGTAATAGTGATGGCTGGGTTGATGCCCATTAGTACCAAGCCCTAATGTTTGCTCACAGAAGCATGTGGGCTGCATTTAAAATCTGGCATGATGGGAGCATTGGCTTGACTTACTGCAGGTAACTGCAGGTACCCACATTTGAGGCAAATGAATCTTTCTCCCTGTGTTTTAGCATGTGTGTTCTACAATATGGAAAACAATATGGAATGCCCCACTTAGAAAGATAAGTAATTGTGTGCGTGTGTTTGTGTGTGTAAGTTTATGTGTTCATTTGTGAAACTATTATAAAACTATTAACATTAACAATATTAAAAGATGCTAACGTATCTGTTTTGAGGTCTCAGCTAACACTCAAAACAAGTTTTATAAGAATCCAAGAATTCTGTGCACAAAGACAGAATTTTCCACCATATTGTTTTGGTTATATTTACAAACATTAGACTGTTTGTAGACTGTTTGTAAAACATTAGTCTTTAATAGATGTATAGTCTTAAACAGCCTCTGGCCATAATTAATATAATATAACCACGTGCCAAAAATAACCCTATTTCTCTTACAGTCATATGATCAGTAGGTCTATCCCCAGTGCTACGACCAGTGATATAAATATTCATACAATAAGTATATGTACGTAGATGATTGTTATTTGCATAGACAGGAATATTTTATATAACCACATGACCTCTACCACTTAGTGAGTCTACGTTTATAAAGCTCTATTAATGCTCTTCCACGGATCTCCATCAGGTACTTTTATTACAGCCAAAACTCAAATTTGACCATTAATGTGGCGGTAAGCAGCACTTAGGTGCGGCTTATTAAAGAGCTCAGCCCTGATGAGTATAATTAGCTCATCTGTTTACCTCGACAGATGCGCCAGGAACGCTAATGCGTTGCTAAAATCTCTCTTAGATGCACGATCATCATCTATTATGCCGATATTGTCGTCAACAAATGCAGAGTGCATTTAAATGTACATTAAAAAGGACTGTCCCAATCACCATTTTAACAAAGCTATGAGCTGCGTCAGGACCAAACGACAAATAAACAATAATTCATTTATTATTAAAAAACAAAACAATAAACCAAATGGAGGGATAGACAAAACATTAATTACTGTAGCTTTACAGCTACTTATGCTTTAATACACGTTTTGATTGTTAGTAATGAGCATGAAAATGAAAAAAAATAGCAATTATGCCATTTATTGTATTTTATTTATTTCTGAATCTTAGTTCTTAATATGCCTGCTCTGATATTTCATAAAGAACAGCATGACGTTTGATGTGCATGTGCACTTTTGTTTATGTGAGAGTGAAGGTAGAGTAAAAGAGAAGAGCGAGAGATAGACAGGGAGATACAGAGAGAACGAAACAGAGAGGCCTGCTGACAGGTGTATTTTACTCAACTGTGTCATTTACTAGTGATCCCAAAACATCACATTTGACACTATGGGCAGCACTTAATTTTTAAAGCAGAGGTGATGCTGATTCAGGCCACGCTCAGGGCCCTGGCCGTTTCATTAAAGAGATGGGTGTGCCCTATAGGTCACAAATTTAGACAGGATCTGTCACAAAAAACCTGAAGTCAAGGCCTCCATTCTCGCCCCCACACGCAGCTTCAGAGAATTAAAACACCAAAGATGCATTTCAGAACAAGCAGAGAATTGAAAGACATGATGTTGTTGTTGAGGGTTTAAGATGCTGATCAGTGGAGGAGACACACATATATATAGACACACACACATGTGTATATATAGTATAGTAGTAGAGTTAAAACATATAATTATGGTTTCATGATGGCTTGGTTTTAGCATCACAACCTGAATGGTTAGAAATGGCTTTGAAAGATCTGCTGATTGTCATGAACACCATAAATCTGAGTGTCAGAAATAGCCAAAGAAAATAGACGCACCCCACTGAGTCTTTCTTCCTCATTCAGCTTGAAGAATTTTTCTGGGGTTGTGACAGTAAAGCACAGGAACAAGTTGTGGTGAAAACTGAATAGAAACTGGATTTACAATTTAAAACTGCAACCACAGGTTATTTACTGCAAGCTTCGTCCCCTACAAACTAAGATGACTAGAAGATAAAATTGGTGGCCCATTGGTTAAAGATTACATGCAGCTCTGAGGACCTCCTTAAACACGACACAGCAAAACACATCTCAATTTTTCAGCCACGTCCCCACAATTGAGCCTGTTCATTGTATGTCACTTACGTTAAAAGCATCTGCTAAATGACAAGAACTAGGCAGACATCAGACAATGACACCCTAATAGCAAAGCATGTCTCTCTCATTACTGAAGTGACTGTGGCATAAAACAGGCCTTTTTTTTAGACCACAGATAGTCATTGCAGAAAAGAAACTATTTGTTCTTACTCAGGTTGCCTCTATTAGTTAATGAATAGACTGTTCACTGCATTGCTTTAAAAACAGCAAGGTCTTTGCCATATGAACACTATTTTGAATTTAATTCATTATTATTACCAAAAGCTTTTAGCATTCTTTGTGAAAATAAAAATCTGCCGTACTCAGCAGATCTCAAATAATCCATCTAAGTGAAACTACATAGCCATAGGCAGTGGAAGACACGCACACAAGTACCATGCATCCGTTTAAACTCATCCTGTGGTCACACATTAAGCTCTCTGTACAAAACAGCTCAACTCAGCAAGATAGCAACGCTTCTAAACGCAACCAATGAAGACAAATGTTTCCAAGCACCATAAGGTGTCTGCTCATCTCATTTTCTTCCTTTTTTGGTCAAGCTTAATGCAGCCCAGTGTGATAAATTATTTGAGAGCCAAGAAACAGAATCAAACCAAATATCCTAAATAAGCTTGTGCGTGGCACTTCAGAGCATGCTTACCGAAAGCAGTCTGTCTGGGCATAAAATGGCAGAAGGGAACAAACAAATGGAATCGAATCAAAAACCATTTTAGGGAATGTATAAGCAGCTCACTAATTTCAACAGCAAGCAGAACAATTTTAACCCTTAAACCGTTTTCTCAGCTAATTGTTATAGCGTAATTTGGCAGCAGACGAAAAGTTGCAAAACACTGTGAATCATGTTCAGCTTTGATTCTCACCCAAGATAATTAAATCCCCACCTTTATTAAACAGAAAACCATCTTTTGTTCGGTTCTTTTGAATCTCAGACATACTGAAGAGAGAGCATAAGCTATAAATCATCCTCACAATATGGAATACAACGCAATACATCTCTACTGACTGGCTGAGGTCAGAATAAAGGAAGAAGGGCAGAATCTGTTATTTCACTCACTAGATTTATTTTATAAGAACAATTATTTCAGCCACTTTTGTGGAATAAAACTTCATATTCTGATTAAAAAGAGTAGAAAGGTAAGAGATTAAACCTAAGCACAGCTTCAAATGAATGGGTCACAATCACTTTAAGAGAATGCCATCCAATAAAACTGTCCAAATCAATCATTGCCAAAACCCAGACAGGTGTCACAAAGGATGAGGACGCTCCAGTCACCTGAGAGTTTTGTCATAACAAAGCCCCTCCTCCAACCCTTAGTCTTAATTGGGGAATGATTAACGAGCTCATGGGATATGTGTCCTTCAGAACGCTCTTCAGTCCTCCAAAGATGCTTTATCATAACAGAAAAAACTCTCAAGTCGGGCACTGCGGGTTACAGACGTGTGCAATTAAATGAGAAATTATGAATATGAAGGGATTTTCACATCACACTTAACCCTAGGTTAACATCTGCTTAAACCTTGGGCGAGGACCAATTTTATCCCTGGGTTAAGCAAACGTTTACACTTGTAAGTCTGAAGAGGTAAAAGCAGTACAATCGTTTGCTCCAGCACTGAATTGTGGGAACAAATTATACAGTGCACAAAATAAATTTGCCGTTTAGCAACAGACCAATCATGAACTGCCTCAGTGCTTACATCATTAAATATTCATGCACAGAAACTCCCATGTGCTGTGTTTAGTTTTGGCATCTTAAGAAAAGCATTAAAAATGTCAAACAGTAATAGCTAGAGTGATAAAGAGACGGATTATTTTGTGCGGTAAGTTTTAGACCACATAAGACAACTGAAGTTGATTTACTTGGCAACATTTCCAAAGATGAACAAGCACTTATTAAAACACACAATCAATATTACAATCATCATAAAGTCGCACAAGGGAGCGTGTGCAGGGTTTACTAATCCAGGGTTTACTAATGTAGTGTGAAAGCTCACAACCTGACCACCCAGAATTAACCCAGAATAAAATATAATGCCTGTACATTCTTATCCAAGGTGAATTATGCTGTCCTTATGTTATCTACAGTCTGTGATTATTATTTCTGACACTGTGTTACAACTGTTTTAAAAGAGTCATCATGAGAGATCATTTGCACCAGAGCTAAAAAAAAGATGAGGAGTATAAAACCATTTGAATATATAGTATAATATATAAATATACTGTATACACTTTTAGGCTCAGTAATGGACTGTCTTTATAGTCCCAATATGGCAGATATGTGCAGGAGTCAGTACAGGAACAGAATGGAAAGGTCACAGTTATGACCGTTATTTGTGACCTTCATCCAGTCGTTCTTAACTGCATGTCTCGACTTCATGCCCCATAACTTCAGTTTATGGAGCAGCCGGTCCAGTTCTGATATAATCAAGATGTCCTCACATTCCTGTCCAATTTTACAAAGTGCTTCCAACGGACATTAACATTATGGCTTTAAAATGATGGGGTAGTAAAATATAAAATAAGAAAAATCAAGACTTTATGTGCCATTTATGCACAATTTATTCAATTATATTTTATTTTTGGAGCCTTCAGATACATTGGAAGTCCACAGGATTGTGCGCATGTAAAGAGAGCACAAATGGTAACTCATGATTTAAAAAAATAACATTCGAAAATTGTGTTAGCTACGATGGAAGCCACTAACAAATGCAGGCAATATCTTCGCTATCAGATTATACAGTTTAGAATTTCATCAGTCATATTTTTTGTATAAAATCAATAAACGACAGTGACAGTATTAAACCATATTAAACTATATCTCGTATCTACACATTTTCACTTTTGCTCTGTCTTATATACTGATCTTGCGGGTACTATAAGGGTGCAGATATCGTTGACTCCTATGACAAATTGCTAGTGTTGGTTCTTATCTACACTTCACTTTGGATAAAAGCGTCTGATAAATGTAAAAGCAAACTTAAACGGATAAACATACACCAAATATAACTACTCTTCACCACAACTAATTAACTAAAATATACGATAACAAAGCTAGAATACATTCTATGATGAGTCGCTATTAAAAATAATATTTTTTGAACCAGAGTTTAAAAACTCACTCTACTGTTTTATATTACACAGACAACACAATGAGCCAAGCTACAGCATCTCTCACAGATGCAATGGCAGAACAATGTCAATTTACCTGCAAGCAGCAAGACCTACAGAATCCATCTGACCACCTTTAAGGTCATGACTCACATTTGCAATACTGCTATAGCCCATAAACTGAATGCACCACAGCTCTGTAACACAGCTGATATGTCACATACAGTATAAAAATCATAGTTCACCAACTTAGTCACGGCCATGTCTTCCAGCTCGCCCATGCAGAGGATTTGAGCATTAGATTAGCTGAGAACTATATCTGTGATATTCTCAAGCATGACTGGGATTGTAAGGCCATATGGATGAGAGAAATAATGGATTTTTACTAGATATAGGCTCTGGCTGTGTACTGATTAACAGGGTGTTCACTGCACCATACTCACTAAGCAGGGAGTGTCTGAAAAGTTCATTTCAATTCATTCATTTAATTTCATTGAATTAATTCATTTGGAATGTCCATATATGTTTCCTTTCATAGCTATGCTTGTGTTCTGTCTGTTGTACCAGTCAACTAAGTCTCATAGTATGTTAATAAAATAATTTATAAACAAAAAAAAATCACGTACATTTATTTATTAGGCAAGTCATGTAATAGGCTTTATGTATAGGGTCATACAAAACCCTAAATTCAGATCACCCAGTTTAGTGTACCGCTTGAGTTGCTTATTGCTCTTACTGTATGAAACAATTGAAACAGTGATACGATAAAACATACCAATAAACAGATAACAGTTAATACAGCCCTCTGGAGCAAGCTGGAGTTAAGAGCAGGATTAATGCCCAGCACTGAGATCTCAGTATCTCTGTTTATAGGTCATAGCCACACGGGACCCACAACCTTTGCGTTAGCAGCTATGATCCTAAACTGCCAAGCTACAACCTGCAGTGCGCTCCCCTTACTGTACTGTAATTTATCACTGCCTAAACTGTGTGTGGAGTACATTTTGTACCTGAAATGGCTGCTTAAAATGTTCCCCAAGAGAGACTTTTACTAAACTCTCCCAAGGCTAGCTGAAAAACCAGTCCTACTGACCATGAAGTTATATTGACAAAAACACAAAACAGGCTTTAAACCAGTGTTATCCCACTGAGGGAAAAATCATTGCAGGCAGGTCTGAAAATCCTATAGCCAGACCACATAGATTTCTTATTATGGAGCTAAATAAATGAACTGATGAAATGATGAACTGTCTTTGGTTTTAAAATCGCCAATAGGTTAAAGGTAACCAAACTAGTTTTTTTCTTGAGTACAAGAAAGTCTCTAAACAGTTTATTGGTGTCCAGGCATTCAAACTAACATTCACAGGCCCACTTTCCTAAAGCCCCAGGAAAAAAGACGTGAGAACCATGTTTTCATGACTCTCCGTTCTTGTAAATATCACTCTGTCTATTATGTACTTCAAAACAGACAGATCCATTAACACATACGCACAAAACACACTCAACACTCCCGTAATCTATACAGCCGTAGTCTCACGCTTGGAAAATAACACAGCGCAACATCTAAAAGGCTCTAACCTAAAGATGTCACAAAGGGCTTCTAAAGACCCGATCCTTTAATAATGAGCAAAAAAGGCAGAAAATAACAAGAAAACGGGTGAAAAGAATCAGGTAAAAATAACTCTAAGGTCAAAGTGAAACACAGCAAGCCTTCCAGCTCAAAAACACGTAACAGCCAATAATTTACACCTCTAGACTGCACAGAAAACCTGGTTTATATCTGCCACACGGTGTTAAATTTGTGATGCATTCTGTGTGATCTGGCAGTGGCTAATGTTATCTTGTGTTCACTTTACATGGATGAGTGTGTTTGTGTACAGAACGGAAGGTGTGTGGGAGAGATTGACAACAGGGTCCAAAATAAAGCTCGTCAAATGCCAAATCCAAGTCAGGAACTGGCTTTGGCAACTAAATAAAACTTTACTCGCCAGTTGGCTGGCAACTTTATTAGGAACAGCAACATAATACAAGTTAAATCGATAAAATCGATTACCATATCCTTGTTGATGTAAGATGTAATTTACTATCACTGTGAGTTTTTTGTAAGCAGTGCAATTTTACAAAAACGAAACATTGTGCATCTCTTAAATATAATGTTATGAGTAATTTCCTTTGCTGCATTTTACAAATATACAGTTAAAATCATCCATGAGGTCAAACATATATAATGCAAAATACAGGTAAGAAAGAATTTTCCTATTTCACCTGCCATTGGTCGGCTAAATAACACCAATCTTTCAGTCGTAGATTTTGTTACATTCGTGTGTTAAATCAGCAAAAATGCTAATAAAAAAGTGGTTACAGAGAGACAGAGAGAAGGAGCTTATTGAGGATCTATGAGCTTCATAGCATTTAGGAGAAAAGAAACCAAGAGGTGCTGTATAACTTCAGTCAGCTAAAAAGAGAAAGACGCGCCCTGCAATATATAACAATTTTACTGTTTACAGCCAAAATATCCTTCATAAACTCTCTCTCTCGTCCCCAGCTACCTTTTGTAATTTTCTCTACTGAAATTGCTCATATTGTCACCAGACGTACAGACATGTAGACGCACCACTGTTGAATTACTGAAGTTGTAAAACACACCTTATGGCTTCACCATAGTGTTAGAAGACACTGACTCTTCTAAACTTTTCTCTACACGTACTCAACTAGTTAACCATGCAACTAGTTAACCGCTGAGAACGTTTCCCAGTTCTTTTCAATCATAGCATCACTGTAGGATAACAAGAATCAATAATGAGGAGCTTGTAGCTTTTAACCGTAGCTTCCCCAAAACTAAGCATGACAAACCCGAACATTAAAGAGATACACACACACTTGTGTGAAGGATTTCATGTGGTGGCTGTAATCACAGCAGATCCTGTGGTAAAAAATGTCAGATATAGTCAGTAATAAGTCAATAAATAAAGTCTAATAATAAGTCAGTAAATAAAAAACAGCCACTTTTGTGAAATAAAACTTCATATTCTGATTAAAAAATAGAATGCGCAGCTCTCGTTTGCTCTGAGAAAGAATGTCCTACTGCCATATTCACACCACCAGAAACTGAACATAGCTGTCTTGCTGTGAGAAGTTTGCTTGCTTCTTTTCTCAGAGATCAGCTTTGATGTCTTTTATTACAAATGCAAAGACTCGAGTGAGAACAAAATGACTTTCCTTCTTTTCTTTTTGCATCACCTAATGTTCAGCATTTCACAAGACTTCTTTTAACTTTCAGAAGTCCTGCCCGTCTTGTACTGATGCAATCACAAACATATTTTCGTATTCAAAAAAGGATATCAACAAAAACTTAAAGACCAAATTTGGGTGCTACTTAAGAGAGGCAATTAATATTGATAACGGGGTTATCTTGTACCTAAATAAAAGCATTTTTGCGTGTATTAATATAAAAAAAAGAGTGAACCATACTTTCAGAAATATGCTTTGATCAAGCTAGGATGTTTAAGCTTTATTAAATGTTGGTGCTGATGTTGTCTCGTCAAAATGATGTCACTTACTGGTGTATGATGTCATGATGGACCAGGCTTTTGCTATTTAAAGGGATACTACGCGGAATACACTAGCTAGATAGTGATATTGACATAATAAATTGTCATAACATAATACATTGATTACTATTTTTAATATTTTTATTAGAAATGGTAAAAAACAGGGACTAAGAAAGAAACAGAGAATATCTTGGCGTGTAAGTGCTACGGAGTTGAAGTCCAACTCTTCAGTTTTTGTTCTTTCTCTACTTGTTTTGTCAGCCTCCAATCTGTTCCTGCCAAACAACTTCCAACTTCAATAACGTACTTTCTCATTTTTGAGCACTATCATATAAATCAAAATGAAACAAGTGAACAAAGCTGCCAGTCACAGAGACAGCCTGACATCAAATGATTACCAAAGCTCATGCATATTCATGGTAAAGGAAAACAGGTGTTTGCAAGGCAGAGATTAGAAGATATGGGCTTTAAACCTGTACGAACGTGATAAGAACCTCCAACGGCCAAACAAACGAATGGCCGTTCAACACAGAGTGACTGACACTTCATCCTCTTAATAACCTCACAATGGAAAAGTACCTGTTTTTATTGACTCTTCTGATCCCAGTTGTGCAGGAACTTCTCGTTTTCTTTGTTTTCTCCTCAGTTCCTCTGTCATTTTCTTTCCTCTGGCCAAAAGCCAAATTCTCTTTCCTTTTCCCTCTTTCTCTCTATTTACCACAGACTCGTGCGATTGTAAACCGAAGTTAGTTTCACCATTTGGAGTCAATTGTGCAGAAACATCTGCTGAAGTGTCGTGAGTGTTTGCAGTTGGTGGATACAGCACCTCAGGTACGAAAAACAAGTCAGAAAGTCAAGAGCGGCACTTTAAATCAAAATAAATTGTAGAAGAACACTCGTGTTAGTGAGAAGTAGAAAGTAGGACACTCATTTCAAGTGCTATTATAAAAGCAAAACAGAAACAAATAGTCAAAACGCTGTTGTGAATCACAGTATCACTCTTGAACTTTATAGCTAATGCTCCATGCTACAGGAAAGCTGAGCTATAGTAATTTACTGTAGGGACCTACCCAGCTAACAATTTTAAATTGTGAGAACATTTCTCTGTTTCCATTAAGTAACAAAAAATTTAAATAATACTTTTAAAGGTTCCCGGAACGTTCAAAACATGCAGGTTTTAGATGTTGTATTAGCATTATTGGTTGGTTACAAGAAAAATCTTTAAGCATTTTTAATGCCGTAAGATTTTGTTCCACAAGCAACTTAAGTTTTTGATATGCATGACATATAACATTAAAAACACACTCCACCAATGTTAATGCAAGATCATTAGCCAACACTCCAACAACGTTTCCTGTTCACTGGGCATCCCTAATCATTGCATCAACATTCAGCACTAGATTCGTTCAGCAAACACTAAAGGCTTTGGATCTCTTTGTTCTATGGGGGACAGCAGATTCTCTTTTGATGTGTACATTCTGATTGGGCCCCGGAGTTTGAATCTCAGTGCACCATGTCCCCGTATGACTCGTCTATAATTACTCCGTTTCTTTTTGCCTGCCACAATTATGTCTTTAGCTCACAGACAAGCTGAGATTATTCTCAGCAATCCAATGAGCAAACAGCCTGGCTAATTAGAACCAATCATTACTGGCCCAACAAAGCATTCCTTATTCACCTCTCTGCCTGATCACCAGAAGCATCAGCTGTCAGCTGATATTATGAAAGCTTAAAGGTGAAGCATGTAATTTTTTCTGTGTTGTAAGGCTTTCTTCTATTCCATTTTAATATACAAAGACAACTATGATTGGGGCCCTGTTGAGCCATCTAATAACTGCTCTGTTTGTTTAAGCAGCCTGAAGTAGCAATATCAGCCCAACAAGTGGCATGGCTTTGAAATGAAACCGCTGGTTTTGTCTGACCAATGTGAGATGGGGAGAGTGTTTGGTAAAAGCCATTATTTTTGCAGTTACACATAAGGATTGCAAACATTACACATTTCACCTTTAAAACTTACAGACATCAATAAACATTCACAGAACCAACATTTATTAAGTGTTAAAACAAAGCATGAAAGAAAACTCTTTTCTTGGGAGTGGGAATTTTTCATGTGTTATTTTTGTTTTTGCAACAACATGGTCAATTTTAGCCGATCTTAAAGGTCAGGTCAGAAATAAAAGGCCATTGATAAAAGCTAATCTTAAATACACACTTTTCAACATCATAAATATTGCACAGTGATTGGACTTCCGCCTTAGAGAATGCCATGCTTATTTGAATGACTGGTACCATTTTCAAAAGCTATAAAAATATACTCTACTATAACAGTATAAGACTCAACTTCTCTCTTTAAAAGATGAAATTTATACCTGAACTTTGGACACATTTATTCTGTTTTCCATATTGACTTTTTCTTAAGCACAACTTTGAGCCACTATCTGTACAGACATCAAAGTTATTTTCTCTTTGCCTTGTGGCAAAATCACCAATGTCCGAGGGCATTCAGAATTCAAAGGCAGACAACAACCCTTTTAAGAGAGCCACATATAACATTGTCTTGTTATGGTGCATGGTTGGATGGATGAATGGACGGACAGACAGACAAGCGTGACCAAATACAGAACTATACATACAGGCATTGCTGAATGTAACACATTCTATTACGTTACAGTTTTGCTTTTATTGCTGAAACACAGCCAGTCCCCTGGTATTACATTTACATTTAGGCATTTAGCAGACGGTTTTATCCAAAGTGACTTACAATAAGAGATGAAGTGATATATCAAAGAGAGGTGATAAGGTTACAGCAGCTGTTCAAAACGATACTTTTTGAGGGAGAAAGTAATACAGGGTTGGAGGTTAAAATGTGTGTGTGTATATATATGCATGCAATATATACATATGCATATAATATATACATATACATATGAGAGATACTGTAAGAGTGAGTGAGAGAATGACTTTGTGCCCTTTAAAGTACCACAAGGCGCCGCTCATTCACTGACCGCAGGGTTCTGATGGGGTGGTCATGTCTAGGGAGAAAAGGTATGTTGGTGCAGAGCCAGTGCCTGTTTAATATGCAAGCAGTAATGACTTGAATTTAATGCGTTCGGCCACAGTTAGCCACAGTAGAGAGATGAGGACAGGTGTGATGTGCTCTTTTGGGTTCCTGGTAGACAGGTTGTGCTGCTTCATGACCCCAGGTCCTCAGTTATGGATGTCACCTGCCTCAAACCCTCTTCTTCATGCCGCAGGGCCATATTACTCTTCCTTTGGAGTGACGGGGAAAGCTAATGCCAAGATGGATGCTGGGAAATATGTTTTTCTGGACCTAAACAGATTATGCGTCTACAAACATATAGGTTCTTATTCCTCTCAAGGTCAGAGCTTGTGTCTTCAAGCACTCAGTCTTGAACGAAAGACGGATGAGGTAATGGGAGTGAAAGTGAAGAAAAGTGTTGTTTTTAACAACGCCTTTGTCTGAAAAATTGACTTTTTGTGCAGTTCCATCTATCAGTATGTGCGGTCCGGGTAGATGGATTTTGATGAACATGAATGAGGTGATGGTGGAACATAAAGCAGGCAGCACATCAAACTATATATATGGGAGAAACAGGCTCTAAAATGAATTCTATTGGATAAAATACACTTCATATTTGACTTATTATGTAAATTTGTAGATATACATGGCATAGAGGGTTCAGAGTGTGAACAGATGTATAAATCCATCATGAGTTGGATTGCTAAGATGGATCAAGTTTGAGTACTGGGATAAAAACATTCCTACAATCAGAGGAACTGAAATGGCTGCATCTCACATAAAACCTGTGCAATATGTATTTTACCCCAAATCAAGCAAACAAATATGAACAATTGTATTTTAAGGAAAATGGGAATGCACAATGAAATTAGCATTGAAAGCTTTCAAAAGAAAATTTCAGGATTCTAAAACAACAGCTTTGTGTAGCAGACTGAGTGATAATCTTACCCTGTTATCCACTGCAACTGGTTCACTAAGTCAGTGAGCCATTTGAACTGGATCAGTGCAATTCAATCCCTATTTATTGTAAAGGCATGGAAAAGAACAACAAGCACGGCCTTTAAAGTATCTCATTTCATGATCCACATAAGAAAGCCATGGAAATGACAAATTTTGAGTTTCTATTATAATGTATTATAATTATAATGTAAGTGTTTGTTGGATCTGTGTAAATCAGCCTTTAAAAGCATAAAGGCAAACATCCACAAAACATGTTTGCTGCATCACAAAGAAGTTGTAACAGTACACAGAGGTACTGTAAAGCAAAGAGTCTTTTTCCTTGCTTTAAAGCACCTCTCTTTCTATATCCCCTTTTGGAACTTGCACACGCTCACAAAGGCCAAAGTCCAGGGTGAAGGTCGCAGACAAAGAAGAAGAAAGTATTTGCAAACGAAATTTAGTGTCTGCGAGAGTCTATTCAGCACTGACATTGAAGTTCAGTTTCGCTTTAAATGGTCTTTTTAAAAGTTCTATTATCTGCTCTTGGTAAGGACGTGATTTAAAACCTAACAATACAATTTAAACAAAAAGGCAGCCATGTACCCTTGAAATACATAGCGTGAAGAGTTTTACATCTCAGGTGCTCACTTCAGAAAATATCTGATTTCAATTTCAGCTGAGTTTTAATTGAGGTCCAGACGAGTAAGCGTGCTCTGCTATCGCACTTTAACTTCATTAACTTGAAAGGTAGAGGTTACCGAGCATAAACGGAAATGTTGTTTTGCTCGGGGGTTCAGAAGTGAAGTGAGTGAGACCTTTTACATTTATTTAGTGTAACTGAATTAAGCCTTATCAAATCCTCACACAGCTGCTTTAAAGCACGTTGATGCAATTTTAAGCGCGTAAATTAAACAACCACCCATCTCTTGAGTGTGCGCGCAGATCCAGCTCTGACCTTGTCTTGTGGTATTTCATTATTACATTTATTAATTAGTGAGTAAGTGCCGCAAGGAAAAATACTAACAATTCATTCACTTCTTTAAAATGACAAGTGAAAACTGAATGTTAATTTTGCAGGTTTATAAAGGCCATGACAACAACCTGATTAAACTAGAATTGGTTTAGGCAATAATTAAAGGAAAAGGCATAATTCACTGTACAAGAGTCAGTCTATATGCAAGAAAGCCATCATGCAAGTTTAGTTTGATGTCTTGATGTCTTGTTTCCTGGTCAGAATATTTAAATATACTTAAAACAAGATATTTAAGAAGCAAGATTGTGTAAGATAATAGCTGGTTCAGAGACTCTCTTGGCAATTGTTGTTTAAAATTCAAACCTGACTAAATTTTGTAACATTTATGGTTAAAGCAAGAACACAAGTTTGGAATGAGATAAATATGAAAAATAAACTACGTTTAATATATTCTAAAATAAGTTTTAATATCTTACGCAATGTGTTACTTGTAATTTTGTCTTATTTAAAGGATGCTTAGATATTTGTACTGGAAAACAAGGGAAAAAACAGATCATGCCTTTTATTTTCTTCAGTGTACAGAGGACTTCAGTCTAACAATCACACAAAGACGACGTCCTCACAGCACCAAGACCCACGGGGGTTTTAGGGAGGACAACATTTGCCCCTAAGTGAATTCTGAACCAACAAACCTCTCATTCATGATTTAGGGTTCTCTCTGGACCACAGCTCTGAAGGTGTCACGTGACTCTTATTACGTCCCCGAGCTCTCCAAGCTGCCCCGAGAAGACTCGTGATGGATTGAGCTTTTGCCACACACAAAAATATAATCTATGGCATTACTGGCATCATAAAGCCATCGAAGAGTCCAAATCATGAAACAAATTGGCTAGCCCAGCAGAATCTTATATTTGTTTGCAAAAGTAGAAATACGAACATCAAATAGCTGCATCAATCAGAAGATCTATGGTCAGATTCAGACAGGTAAAGACTTCTCCCTCAGGCAAGCAGTTTGATAGAACAGATCAAGGGGAAAAAGCATAAAGGCAGGATGGAAAAGAGAAAGGTAAGAGACATTTATCTGGTGGACTCTGATCATGGAAGTTCT
The DNA here is from genome assembly GCA_036877575.1 of Botia almorhae. Classification (NCBI taxonomy): domain Eukaryota; kingdom Metazoa; phylum Chordata; class Actinopteri; order Cypriniformes; family Botiidae; genus Botia; species Botia almorhae. The sequence goes on from JAZGTJ010000053.1 coordinate 98,017, forward strand.
TTGCCATTCAAAAGAACACAAATTTAATTGTACAAAAAGGTACATTTGAATTCAACAGAATTCACAGAAAATTGATCCACCAATTAATTGTTCTTCCTTGAGGTAAATACATTGCAAATATTAAGTGACAGGGCTTGCTGGTTTCTTAGTGATTATATATTTAACATTAACTATCATCTGACTGAATGGTTTACAGATATGTCTGAAAACTTATGCATCTAGTTATGACACAGTGTTACTTCAATTCCTTTTCATGCAATACAATTACTTACAATTGAACCCAAAAGCTCTCTGATAATTTCTTATTTCTCCTCAGATGTTGATGCAAATTGTTCAATTTGTGAAACTTCAATTAAATATAGAGGTTTTATTCATTTTAGCCAGAAACGGTGACTGCAGTGATTTTTCTGGGTTCGCAATTTGCTACTTTTCGGCCCAAATTAAGAATTAGAATTCAGCGATTAAGAATTAGAAAAGCAAAGATCTAAGTGCAGACATGCATTTAAACTGCATGTGAAACGGCAGTAACATCATTATAACAACTCAAGCAGCTGGTCAGTTGTTAAGACATGGTGAGAGTCAACAAATCTATAGATGCCTCATTATGAAAGATCTACATGTAGCACATGTGTAAACTCATTTTATCGTTCCTGAAGAATCATTATGATGCATAATGATGTATTTTATACAATGTAAATCTTTGTTTATGACCTGCTGTAGACCAGTCTAATGAAAATGATCTTGCACTGAATCGCCTCGTTTAAAATCTGCAGCCTTGTGCTAATAGCTTTGGCTGTAACACATCCTATTCAATGCTATAAGGGACATAATTAATGCCCACAAAACAGCGGCACAGATGTCAAGAGGCTAATCTTTTTTTAACTTTGTGTAAGAAAGTTTCCTGCAACAGTCTCAGAACAGAATCTTTTTGTCTTTAACATGTACTCCATCTCATTCTCTGTTGGGGTGCTTTGTGTAAAGGGGCCCCTAAAGAGAGACTGACAACCCAGGATTAGCATAAACCAGCTCCGGTCTGGGATTAGCACGGTCTCCACGCAGTCAGAAGGTTGGCGTATCTGACACCCAAGGAATCAACTAAAAAAAATCAATGTTAAGAGTACTGCTTTTCATATCACCTGTCACTTCCATTTAATCATATAATGCTATTATCATATTTGACTGAGTGGCTTTAAACATGTTTAGAGTGCTCATGCATGTTTCATCAGACAGGGTGGGTGACGGCACATGAGGGTTCAGATCCTGGCCATCTGATTGGTGGATCCGATGACTAACAGAATGAAGGTAACTAAGGTCTTTGTTCTGCTTTGTCACTGTTGCTCCCTTGGGCAAGACGCTTCATTTCACATTATATCAACTGCAAACTCTTCTGGATTAAATCGTTTTTTGAGCCGAACGCTGTTCTTAATCCTGGGATTTGTAAGCATTAACAAAGTAACTCAAACGTATTTATAAATACAAGGGCACATTCAATATGGATTTGAATACATAACTGCATTATTTACATTCCTGGTGGAAAATTACTTCCCAAAGTGACTTACAAGAAAGTGGATACTGTGTATTGTGTTAGTTGTACTTATAGGAACAGGTGTATATACTGTATTATTAACTAAGGTTCTATTAATGTAAATGAGAACACAGCATCAATATGAAGGATAAAGTGCATGCACTGCCAAAACTGGGAAGTAATGCAGGTGCTGTGGTTCAAATACTGTCAAAACTGAAGATTCATGTTTGGCATTCATTTAAGCATCAGGTGGGTGGTGAGAGCGTTAAGCTCAGCCTAACCACAAAATAACTTGCCAAGTCATATTATTTGACTTTTTTAATAAGCCTCTATTCAACAGTTATGTCTGTTTTTCCAAAAACTGATTGACAGTCAACAAGTATGTCAACAAAATTCAGACAACCAGTTACTCACTATCCCCAATACAGAAATAAGAATATGGAAATTACATACACATAATGTATATGTTCATGAATGGCATTCACAAATATGAACCATATACCATACTTACATGCTTAAATACGTAAAAATTCAAAATACTACAAAATTAGCCATTTTTATATGCATGTATATAATGAATGAATGACATTTTTGTGATCAATTCCTCTGTCACAAATATGGATACATATTTTAGATTGTACAAGAAATCATGCTCTCCGTGTCATGTTTGCACACATACTTCTACTTAACAAATAGTGTGTTTATGTCTTAAAAGATGGTGGATTTAGAGATATATACGTACACATTCACATATATAAACTACATTTATTTATATATATGTTCATATATAACCATATACATGATTTCTGTATGGAAAAATTGTAACAGAGTGAATACACAGGATATCAGTTCTCTCGCCTACTCTCTCCATGTATGTGTGTAAGCACATTTACATTTAAGCATTTGGCAGTTGCTTTTACCCAGAGCGACTTCACAGTGCATTCAAGGGCATACGTTTTCTCAGTCTATGTGATCCCTGGGAATAGAACCTACGACCTTAGTGTTGCTAGCACCATGCCTTACCAGTCAAGGAACAGTAACACCAAACACATAAAGTACATGAAAAACAGAGCATTTTATTTTAGACTGTAAATGTGTGTGTGCGTTTTTGGAAGCAAGTTTTCTTAAAACTGTGATGAAGAATGTTGGGTAGGAGTGTTTTAGTATGACAAATCTTCCACACATTTGTGTCTAGTTTCTATAATGTGTGTGTGTGTGTAAGGTTTCAGTGGTTTCCTGCTGGGGTGGCTCAGGATTAAAGGTGGATTAATATAGTTTAGTAGCTTTAATCTGCCTCAAACCCTCCTGTGTTTGCCTACAAAGCTTACACATCACCAGATCCATGACCGTGACTAATTCATCCACATAAAAAGTCAACTATGAGAAAGCACACAAATACAAACTTCATTTCTTCTATTGTGCCTCCATAATGATGGGATGGAAGTTCATGCACTTTTAGGTGTTTTATAGTGTTCTGCTCTATCATGCTCTGGAAATCGTTGGCTCTTGTGTGATAAATTGCTTGTGATGTTCCTCATTTGTAAGTTGTTTTGGATAAAAGCGCCTACTAAATGACAAAATGTAAATTTAATTTAGTATGGGACACTGGTAAATTAAGCATTGACCGCTACAGGGTTCCTGTTAGGAAACTCATAAGTTAGCTGAAACACATATCATGACTCTTCAAAAGAAGGACATGAATCCTCAGTAGGTTGGTATTTCCAAAGCATAATCTAGTAAAACCTAATTAACCTGGTGTACCTTAATATCAAAGTTCTGTAGGGCACAGCATCAATTTAAACACAACACTAGTGTAAATGAATATCACTAGTGTGAAAATGAATTCTGAGCTGGTTCAAACACACCATCTTTCGAACTATCTTTCCTAAGCCGCAAGCATAATAGCTGCAGAACATTTCATTTAAACTCAAGACTAGATCCATAGCAAACACAGCCAAACCGCAAAGCAACATTATGATTTTACTGTATAGCCCAAAGCACCATACAGCCATTTGAGGAACTTCATCAAGGCAGGTTTTTAAGGGATTTACGTGAGTTCATATCATGTACAGTAAACTAACAAACCAGAGGGCCAGTGGGTAGAGAGCCAGTCTCAGAAGTACTCTTCCATACTGCAATGCTTTTAAAAGTCTTACTCACGTCTATTGTAGTTCCTTTGACCTCATTCACCTTTTGCATCTGAAATGAATTTTTTTTACTAGTCATTTGCAAAAAATAAAGTATTTAATGTATGAACTTATAAATCCCAAGCAAGGCTTTTGTCTTGCTCTTGGTCTTCTCAGTGGACAATCTCTGATGTTAGGGGGCTTTTGCTTCAGATACAGCCTGCATAATTAAACAGAGCCGGTCGGAAAAGAGCCACGGGTGATTTAACAGTTCACAGCGCCACTAAGCACAAAAAAACACTGCTGAGATTTCCTTTATTGTTGTGAAGGGAGAACAGAGAAATTAGCATCCGCATGCAACCTCTTATTTTTCCTTTAACAATTTTCCCTCCATCTCTGTTTCTCGTCTTTCTGTCTTTGAGTGTTAATTTCATCAGCGAGGAGATCCAGTGCATGCAGAGGCTTAATTCACACTGCACACCTCATATAAATGCCCGGCAGGAACCTGACAGTTGACAGCCAATCGTCAAACAGCAAACAATTAATCTTTCTCCACCCTTCAATTTCTTCTCTCCCGTTGCCTTGTCTTTGTTTGTTTGTTGTTTCTAACAATTCATTACTCTCGTTCCTCAACCACCACCTGTTATCTTGTATTTCTCCTCTCATCCTGCTCTTTGTGGAACGTCTGTGATGTTGTGTTGCTCTGAGTGTCTCCAATTAGCCGACAAGGACGCAAGACCGTGGAATGAACCACACATTTCATTCCTGCCTCAAGCAATCTTGGGAAAGAGTCTGTGATTCCTACATGCTGAGTCTTGGAAGAACATATCTGGCCAACCATGTGGTAAGATATTTTTACTTTGGGTTTGTTAATAACTAATGGTTAGGTAACAAACAAACAAGCTGGTAGAGTGACTACCAAAAGTATTTGGATGCTCAAAGCACTGTACGACTGCCATTATATTAGATAGCAAAATATCAAAGCAAGTCGCTATTTAAAAAAGCAGAAACACACTTCAGATAAAGAATTCTTGGTTTAATGCATATTGGAACTTTATGGAACGGATATTTAATGCATATTGGAACTCCACCTGTGGTCACTCTGCTATACAATTAAAAATAAAGGTGCTAGAAAAGTTTCTTTACAACAATGCCACAGAAGAACCAACTTTGTTTTGTTTTGGGGAACTTTATTTCTTCTTATACCTTTTTCTAAAAGAAGCTTTTGTGCAATAGAAATGATGGATGTTAAAGGTTCTTTATGGAAACATGCAACCTGACAAATAGCCTTTTAGAATCCTTTATTTTTAAGCATAGGATACTTGTGTAAACTTGAGGGAAAGTGACTAAAAATGGCCCTGGAACCAGTTAGTTAAACGCAATGGAAAAAGTGTCTATGCCAAAAAAGAGCTCAAGCATCAGCACAGCAAACTGTTACACTGTAAAATTCAGTGTTTACACTCTCAGGGGAGTCAAGCTACAGATATCTTACTAATCTCTCGGTTCAATACATTGCAATTCGAGAAAGTATTTTAACATGGTAAGAATTTAATCCTCACCTTTAAATATCATTACAGATATTTAATAGATCATATATCATAAGTACTCTAAATAATCTGTGTCACAATAGTGTTTTAGCAAAGAATTCAGCACAACTGCATAGAACCAGAGAATCAGTGAAGGCCAGACATAAGTAATTAGTCTTTCAGCAGAGGGGAGCGTGAGTGTTAAACTAAGTCTGGGTGTAGAGCTGCAGGACTTAAAGTTCATGCAATCTGCACAGTGTGTGAAAATGCCATGGCGTGAGTTTGTGCATTACAGCAGAGAGAGAAACTAACTTAGAGAGGACATCATAAAAGCATGCAAAGGTCCGCTCTGACTGTACTAATGTAAAGATGTTCCTCTTACAATTCGATCTACTGCTCATCTTTTCCCTCAGCATAATTTACCTTTGACCGGAAAGCAGCTCTCCACCAACCTCAATAAAGTGTTGCCACTTCAAAAAGAACGCAAACCAGACGCATTCATCTCTTCTTAATTGTGTGTCTCTTCCATTTCAGCTGAATGACAAGCCTGCTCGAGCCCTAGAAAGCCCTTACAAGGGGGCAAAAGCTACAGCAGATCAACCAAAAATAGTGTTTCTTAAATATAGAGATCAGCAGATCAGGATTTGTTTACACTCTGTGGTTTTCCTCAGAGGGAAACATTTATAAATAAATAACATAAATTGCACCAGGCTTTTATACTTCATAAATATGGTTATAGCCCTGAATATTCTTACTCCATACCCAAACCTTGTACATTTCCTCTTCCCCTGCACAGAAGTGCTGATTAAGTTATTTTAATAATCTTGTATCATAACTCACACACCCAGCAAGAAAAAAATATATGTAGAATTCTGCTAAGAATTAAGCAAAATACAAAAACACAATCTTTGCACACACCGATGGTTTAGCTGAACCTGGTAAACTAAGTTTAGCATTGGATAACAATGTTTTGTAATAATGTAATTGGTAACAGCCCTGTACCATTTTATAGTATTTTTTTTCTAGCTTTATTTAGCAGCATGTGTTCGTTTTTCAGAGTAAACAGACAAAACACTATTTAGTCAAATTAATTTAGAGATGACATCCTCTGATAAAAGACAACAAAGATTTTGAAATGGTTCTTTGTGTTTACAATAAGAACAAATATTAAATAGAGTTCGTTATATTTATATATTATTATATATATATATATATTTATATATATATATTTATATATATATTTAGTTTGTTAACATACCTAAGCATTCATACATAAGCGCATGATGTGGTTAATTGTGATTGGATGTTTTTTTTGTCCTCTCATTCTATTCACATGACGGGATTTAACAAAACATGTTCTTGCTGTGGAAAGCAGCTGCATTAGTTTGATTAACAGCAATTTGCTCATATTTTTCTACACTACTCTGAACATTCTTTGTGATTAAGGTTGTTACCTGTTAACGTTAATTCCTCACTTTTTCCACAAATTTCATTGTCCTTTTATAGCTCACAGCAAGACTACATATCAACCAAATAAACAAAAGAACAAGCATGCTATTGTCCCCACCACAGCGGAACATGTTTGACAAAGCTTTTAAACTTTTAACAGTTGTAAAAACAAAGTTTACCCCAGCATAAACCAGCCTGAATAGGCATGGAAATACATGCTGGCATAAGGTTGTGTTTTAAACATTTATGTGTTTAAGAAACACTGCACAAAAATGGCATTACAATTTACACCAAATGATTAGCTTGTGATAGTAGATTAGAGTGATAGTAGATTTTAGCATTATGCTAAAAAAGGTTGCTAAAAGGTTCTTCACAGGGATGCCATAAAAAACCATTGTTGATTCCCCAAAGAACCATTCAAAGAACCATTTCTTTTAAAAGAACCTTTTTTCCACCACAAAGAACCTTTGTAATACAAAAGGTTCTACGGATGTTAAAGGTTCTTTGTGGAACTGTTCTTCAACAGTTATTCTGTGAAGCATCTTTTTTAAGAGAGCAGGTGGTTGACCGAGAAGCTCTTGCTGGTAAAGCTAGTTAAAAAAAACAAAACATTCCAAACATAACATCTGCTAATGAGCAGCAATGCAAGTCAACAGAGCTACAAGTGAGAAATGACAACAGGCTGAAACCTGAAAGAACATCACAATGTATTTTTTCATTATTTGCTAGTTCTCACAAAGAAGCTTCGGGAAGATCTCACGGTGAGAGCACAAACCATCATTGTATGGAAGGTCACTCTTTGAAATGGCTCTCACATGTCTTTGTTAAATGTCTTTCTGTGTTTGTATTTGTATCTTGCAAACCTGTGACCTCTTATCTTGTGTGCTAATATTGAGAGCACTCTGTTGCCATTCTCTTTATTAGAACAGTCCCATATATAATAGTTATTACCTAGAATGATGCTTCACAGGACCAATTTTAACTATTAAAATTGCAGTCTGTTCTTAGTAGCTATCTGAAGACGTAATGTACTGTAAAGCTATGTGCGGTACAAATAATGACAGCACTTTGACAGACTTAATGACAGACTTTTTGGAAAGATTTTTCCTTAAAATAGAATAATTGATATTGAAACATGACTACCTTCTCAGTCCAATCCCAGAATGCATCAGTCCTTCAGCTTTCTTTACATTTAAATTGTCTGCACTCACCATGTGAGCTAAATAACTTCATGTACAGTCCACAGACGTAAAACCAATCATTCACAGAACCCATGAAATTGTATGCTTATGACATAACTGTTTTGACCCCTTTCTGTCTACAGATACAGAATTCTGCATCGTTGCTGGGTGACCATTTTTTGCCAATTTAATGCTACTGAGGTGTGACCTGGAGACATGTTGCTGAGGGACAGCCCATGTACTTTCCATAAAGCTGCATGAAACATTTGAGATCATAATTAGGCTAAAATTTTGGTTGACCAAACTGTACATATGACCTAATTTTTTCCCTAAATTTGGGAAGTGAAGAAGTGCACTCTTCTATTTAGAAAGTGACCGGTACCCTTTCCAGTGCCCAGAAAGTTCAGTCCAATAATAAATACAGCATATGCAAGCCTTAAAACAGGGTAATAAACGCATGCCCAACCCAAGCGTGATAGCCCAGTGATTTTTTTTTTCACTGCAACAACTGCAAATGCATCATCAAGCATTACCATCAGTGTGTGGCCATATACTTGGTATCCAGGAAGAACAGCGGGAACAGCAGTGCAATAAGCAAACATTCTGAAAATGTTCCTATGTCTTACATCCCACAGTGTTAATGTGCCAACAGGTTTCTCCTGTGGCCCCATCACTCATGAAGGGTGTACAGACAGTGGCTAAGATGACTCAAAAATCACCTCAGAAGAAACAAAAGCATATATTATATAATATGTAAACTGGAATTAGTAAATTTAATAAAAATGAATTGATTAAATATTTTCATCTCTCTCAGCGCCAAAGATTATCAGTGTGTTGTTTAGCATGTTTTTTCTTGTAAACTTTCCCTAAATGTACAGAAAGAAGTGTAACACCGAGACAGTGTTTTAAGTCAACGAAAACATAGCTTTTTGAAAATACTCTCCAAAGTGGATAAATTTCTGTGCCGTTTTCACATCGCAGTGTGGACTGTGAAAACGAAGGCATTAGAAAATGATGACACATTTTTAGTCATGTGACACAGTCATGTGACCAATACATCCAAGATGGTGGACAACATTCTCCATAGCTTTTGCTACTTTATACTCATTTGTATTTGTGTTTACCTTGCAGCAACAACTCCCCCTCATTGTCAGTCCATTTGAAAAAAAATCGCTGCCTTTCCTAGACATTGCCAAGTCATTTTAAAGAGCTGGAAGATAATAAATCCCAGCTGGAAATGACGCAGGTCAAAGCGTCTTACATTTTACTTATGTGCAGTAGAGAGACGTGAGACGTTTTCAGCCGTTTCAGTGTGGATGATTGACTTTTGGGAAATGATTGAAAACAATTGTGTTTTTGTCTAAAAATGCTCTGCGTCCACACTGTTTTCAAATTTATCCAGATTAGTGTAGACGTAGCCACAGTCTCACTCCAGCTATTGTTCACATCCAACCTCAAAATCTTTTTTCTGGAACGCAGTAAAACTTCAGTTGCTTGGTTTGATTTGTTTTCTTCATTAACTTGTTTTGTACTAGCACAGTGTCATTAGTCGTGGAAGGCTTCTTCCTGAGAGGAATTGGTTTCACTGGCTGTTCTGAACAACTTTTACAAGCCACTTACACAGTACAAGCAGCTGCACTAGAAAACCCGGGCAAAGACTAAATTCATTCATTTACATGAGACTAATCCACCATTAACAAATGTCTTCTGTTGCCTGGTATGACTTCGCTTACTAATGGGGTACTGACATTTAACTAGCTTTTACGTATGCCAACAGTATTATGGGTTGCACAGAATACAAATAAAATGAAAAATATGAATACAACAATTATACCAAACACTGGAGCCAATTCAATGTTTTTGTTTTTAAATAAATATTTTGTCAGCCAAGTGCTGCACATAATGGTAGGTGTAATCCAAACACACTTTGGCAATATACTGTATCTCTTTCAAAGTTCATGATTATACAAAACTCATTCTTACTGTTATCGGCTTCATGAACATGGATAGCTATACGTGTCATCTTGTCTAAACAACAGCCATTCTATCTAACCTTCCTGTCTCACAAGGGAATTTCTGCACCACTGATAAATTCAATTCATGGTCTGCCAGGGGAACAATGACATGGTCATCCAGGCCTTTATAGATACAGCTTCCTTTTGTAGTTTGGAATTTATAAAAGTGCCTTGTTCCAAGTCACGTACAAACACACAGCAAATAAAAAGAACAGTGGAAGAATAAGATGCCCTTTAAGTACAAAAGAATGTGGCTTGGTTTTCAATTATGAACACTTATGGAAACTGTGGCCAGCTTGAAATGGACAATATCTGTTTTTTTCAATCATGAAAGTCATAAGATTTGGTGCACAAATGCTGAATAATTCATTATATAATATGTGCACATCTGTGAGGAAATAGCCACTGCATGCATTTAAACATGTTGTGTGAAACCAATAAGTTTGGAGTCCAGCTCTCAGCACCTAAAAGTGCCTTAATAGTTAATATATGATGTTTACTGAAGTGGAACGGGACATAGTTTAAAGGTTTAACCCCATGGACACCAAATCACCTGCAGGCGATGACTGACAGTTTTTTGAACAGTCTGAAATCCATCTCAAAGACTGGGAGTAATAATTTATGTGTGTCTGAAACTTTTAAAGCCTTTATTTTACCAGATTTAAATCTCTTACTTGAGAAGGGCCAGGCCAAAATAATACATTACTGAATGTAAAACAACTGAATCAAAATATCTGTTTCAAGAGGTGAGTCAGAGGTGAGTTTGATTTGCGTGTCCGTTTAAAGCGTGTTCAGAGATAAAGAATGCACAACATTCTTTCAAATGAATATGATATACCAGCGGACCATAAACATAAAATTTAGCTTTAAATGAATATTGCACACATATTGTTAGATATGAAGGCAAACCAATGGGTGTTGTACAGTATAAGTAAAGGTGTGCCATTGAAACATGCTGTCAGTGAGGGTAAATCAGCCTTTATATAAAGTCTACAATGATGAATCACTGCATCCAGTAATAACTCCTGAACTGCATAAATCAAACAAGAAAAACAGAAAAATTTATTCCTAAAATAGAGAAAAATGAATGTGTGAAAAGAATGATTTGTTGGTTAAATCATTACTTTAGTTTTGTTTGGATGTAAAAATCTTTTTTTAATGTTGAAGCTGAGTTTCTAATTTTCTGAGGCTATTTGAAACTTTTGCGAGGCCATTTTGTAATTCAGAAGCTCAGATGTAAACAGTTGTCACAGGCATAAAAAAATCAAAGTTAACATAGATAAAACAGAACTGAGCCATCTGATGGAACACACTGATCATTATGCTATATATTTAACAAACTAACTGTTTGGTCAGACTGTGAAGATTGAACTAAATCCCTGGTGAAAATGTAAAAAATACACAATTTACATAAGACATTGCCTAAGCTTGTAAAAAACTTCAGTGGAATACACTCACACACAAAACATACTGTCGCATTGCTAAAAAATAGCAATGTCAAAACAAAAAAGCCTTTGCTAGCACTAATGTGACTAATGTTTTATGTTTCACTAATGTTTCTCAGATAATCCCCACAGGCTGATAGCATTGGTTTCTTTATGTAAAGTAAAGCCTCTTTTTTCATTTCACTTGGTATTACATGGAACAGAGTTGAAAAAGGGGTTCTGATGGCTCTTCTCAAGGACAACAAAATCAATCTTGAAAAAATCACATGACAGAGCCAGAGAGAGCGAGAGAGAGAAAGAGAGAGAGAGATGACGGAAGAGAAAAGTAGGGCTGGAGGTTGAGGGCACAAAAATGACATGCCCACAGAGAATGGGACTGCTTAAGGTCATAGCACAGGTGAAAACAATCAATCTGTTTCGATCATAGACAAATGGCCTTTGAGTAGCTGGTGCTCTGCTGATGTGCCACCGGTTCTATTGATGTGTTGTGCTAATGGCCAAATGGCTTGTGGCTCTACACCAGAAGCGAAGGGATTTTTGGTTCAAGTCCCGAACAGGACTCCCTCCCTCTGACTTCTGCTGTTGTGCCCTAAAGCGAGTCACTTTTTGCTGCAGGGGGTGCTGTGCTTTCCCAGAAACTGTAATGTAAAATATGGAGGGACCAAGAGGTCAAGGTTTGGCTGCTTTGCATGTTACAGTTAGCACCTGCTGGTCGATGTCGTAACTATACCATCTGGACCCAGAAGGCATCTTTATCTCCAATGACATCCATTCAAAAGCAGACGTATTATGACAAAATAAATTTTGCTGTTATTGCTATCAACATATAAATAACAACATATCGCAAATATGTTGATCGCAAATATTTTGTGCCCAATTTATCTAACAAACTGTTTAAAACACACGCAAACACGTGTGAAAAATGAAAATATATTTATGTACAAAGACGGCAGATCACGTACTGCATGTCCAGAGAGGCCCTGCGAGAGTTAAGCAGCTGCTTTAAAAGGGATCTTAATCTGCAGTATGCTAATGTATACTGCATTTTACAGACTTTCTTAGGACTTTCTCACAGTCTGTAAATTAATACTGGGATCAAATTTAATCTTCTTTAATCATGAGTTAATCATGAGTTTAAAAAAACTCACCTACACCTGTTTTCCTTGTTGCATGGAAAAGCTAAAAAAGTTATTTACTTTTAAAATCATCTTCCTAGAACTTTCTTGCTGCAGATAACGTGTTTATTTGTGTCCAAAAAGACCAAAGCAGAGACATCTCAAAGAGACAACGTTCCTGCAGCCCAAAAATAGGCACACACTTACACACACACCCTAAGCCGTCCTCCTCTGTCCGGTGATTCATATAGCTCGTTGGTTTGATTAGCGTGTCTCACAGATTAATTAGTGCTGAATGGCAGAGAGCTGTGAGAAATGGCATCACTGTTTGCGGAGGAGAGAGGAAGCGTGTGGGTGGCCTGACTGGCCTGTGAAAGATGAAACCTTCAAGTTTAAGCCCATTTTATATTAACTTATATGCTTAGTTGGTCTTACCAAGTCAAGGCAAATTTTAGATCAGTGTTTGTAGGGCTGTTTTTGCATTGGGACCTCTCAGGACATAAAAACAGGAGAATTAAGGGTGGGACAGTCAACTTTGGAGATGCTAGCAATAGCAAACTAGCTTTAAAACTAGCAAACTAGCTTTCAGGCAACTTCAGAGATGCTAGCAATAGCAAACTAGCTTTAAAACTAGCAAACTAGCTTTCAGGCAACTTCAGAGATGCTAGCAATAGCAAACTAGCTTTGAAAGCACCACACCTTCCCCTCAGAGCGCTCGCCAAAGCCACAAATGCCCTACCTTGCCCTTAAGACAGCATACTGAACTGTGCTGGAGGTAAAAGTTAAGATAACTGTCAATAAAATGTTAATTGCTGCATTAGCTGTTTAGCTCTTTGAATGTGCAGGTTAATCACACTGATGTTAAAAAATTTTATTACAGCATTATATTCATGGCACTTCAGAGCTGGCCACGTACATTTTTAAATCAGTCAAACTATACAGATGCATCATACCTCCACACTGTAACTGTAATTGCTGGTTACTGCTAATCAAGTTTCCTTATTTAGAAGGAGAAATTATATACAAGTATTTGTTAACTACCATACACAGAATAAAACTGGCCAAACAACACACAAGTCAAAACAATACAGCCGTTTATTTCACACAGTGTGAAAATAAATGCATTTGTAATGCAGTTTAAATGATGTGAAATGCAGAATTCAACCTTATGAGCTGTAAACTGTGCTTGAGGACAGTGTCTCTCTCGAGAGGCTAAATACATAGCCTAGATTTCTAGTCTATGTGCAAAATACTGTCTGTCCAATTGACAGTATACGTGGGAAATGTAGATTAAAGCTATCTGAACTGCTATTGGTTGTTTCTGAGAAATATGAGCGAGAATGCAAAGACTAATAACATCTCCAAGCCAAAGTGTCAAACATAAACAAGGTTAACTTGAACACAATCACGTACTTGACGGCAGCCATGATAACCGTTAATTTGATTCATAAAAAATTTTCATTTTAGGTGGCACTGAAACATAGGTTAGTAATATTACATTCAGTCACAGCAACACACAATCATTATAAATGCTGGTAGGGATTATTCACTGGTCTCCTAATTCTAGCCCTACACTGGCCCACCAGATACAAACAATTGTTGGGTATTGTTTCATCTTGTGTGTCTTCGCAAGAGCTGCAAAACAGATCTTAGCAAATCTGATCACAGTTTGTAACATTGCTGATACCACAGTCTGTAATAAAAGGTGCAGTAAGATAATGCTGTTGATATTTGAAATCGGCATCCAAACAAAACACTCCTCTCCCTTCATTGCTCCTCTCTCAATATAATAAACACACTCTGGAACACAGGCAGTGACACAGGCAACAGCTGCTTGAATACGCCCCCCATTGCTGATTGGCTACAAGAGTGTTATAATGTTGTGATGATCGGTCTGATCCACTTTGTTTTTCTCTTATTTAAACAGCCAAGACTATTTGCAAATATATTTATAAAACACACACACACAGAACAGACAACTAGCAAATATTCACAAAATTGTGCGTTCGAGAGTCAGTTTCGCTTTTCAACATTGCTTACTGCAACCTTAGTTCACTATGAGATTTCAGAGAGAACATTTCTTAAGTAAATTTTCGATGACTAAATTGTCTGGGCTATGTTATGTTCAAACTAATGTCATAGCTTTGTACTCTTACTGTACATTATTTTAACTATTGTTTCATTTGTGCTTATTTTTATTTATCCTAACATGAATTGAAAGAAACATATTTGAGACACAGTTGATACTTCAATTAAACCTAATTGAGAACACAAGACTTTCCTGAGCTATGAAAGAGCAACCTCTGGGCAAGAAAAGATTCCTTTAGGCATGCCCCTATCATCCATATGCAACTGAAGCCCTAGCCTGAAGCTAATCTACAGTCTGTTTGAATGACTGGAGACGGTACTTACTGGCAAATGATCTGTGCCAAGATCTGTTTCACAGAATAAAGTAACAATATGCACAGTTTCAGGCTCAGTCTAATTAAACAAACTGTAAAAGTGTGACCTTTGACCCCTTTGTCTTACGCTTTACCTCTCTTGCATATGGAGAAATACTCAAATCAGCTCCAGGCAAAAGAACAACTGACACAATGTATGACTATTAAACTTTGAAGTTACAGTAACTGAGGTACAGACTTATTAAGACATAAGGCCAGTTAATTGTGTTTCTTTTAATTGCCTCTTGTTCGCTTTTAATTCCTGTGCTTTATATAAGAACAGATGAGTTATGTTTGTTTTAAGACATTTTCCCCCACAGAGGATAGAACCATATTTTTACTTTTTCTTGTCATAGAAAATGCTGTTCTCTTAAAGTACTGTAGGATGTCCCCCAGCCCCCCCAAGAGAACAAGAGCTTAGCCTTTAACATCTTGCAAAGGCCTCTGGATACAAAGGAACATATAGATCTCTTATCCAAGTGATACACCTGCTCAAAATATCTTAATGTTCCGTAGGTCTGATAAAAGAGCTGACATTTCAGAGCTACAAAATGTCAGCAAATCATTTTTATGGAGCTCTTAAAAGAGTAAAACATAAAGAAAAATTACCAATAACCCCAAAGGTTGGCTGCTTATATGTGTATCTGAATAACATGTTTCCCTCCCCATTAAAAACAACCTATTAAGGCATACAATTATCTATGAAATACAATTTCGACCTTCAATAACAATGCCAGTCTGGCGTTATGTAACTGTACAAAAATGACAGAGAAGGTCTCAACGGGTTCATTGAAGCTGTGTAAAGTAAAACTGAACACACATTCAAAGCATCCAATGTATAATTTAATGTGTTATTCTTATAAGTGGACAGTGGCAGTTTATCAAGTCTCTCATGCTGTGTCCCTGTTCTGCCGGCATGAAGTCACAGCCTAATGAAATAATCTACTGTGCAATTAATATCTTTTATGACAGCAGCCTCTAATGAATTGAAATCAACCAGATTAACTTGGGCCTTTCAGAGCTACTTTCCCTTATATCTGGACTGGAGTAACTGCACTGTTTACCCTACAGCCAAAGCTGTGGTCTCCCCGGGTTGTCGGTTCTACCACTGATCAAGCCAAGGCAGCAGTGTGACTAAATACAGGCCTGACAAACAGTGTCTTCAGGTGTAAGAATGAATCATATGCGGGTTTGGTCAGGGGACCAAACTATTCTGGGCTGTTATTACAGAAGCCAGAAAGTAAGAAGTGGAGAAAACGTGATGAGATCATATTAGAAAAACCAACAGGATGTCCAGCTGAAGAAATGAGTGACTTTGCTTGCAGCTATAAATCAAAGTTAAACGCATTATTTAAATTCTGCTCATCCATTGTTCTGTGCTTGATTTGTCTGGCCTGGTTGCATTTAGTATCAGAACCAGAGGGTCAATGTTTGCTGGTTAGCATTGCACGAAGCTTTTAGTCTCCATTAAGGGCCATTCATACTTCATTATATTATAGCACGGGTTTTGCTAAGGATGCTTTTTATTTGAAGGGCCATTAAAAGCATAAAATTAGCGTAAATGATATTTTTCCTGTTTGTTCTCTACCTTTGGCGTCACAGCTCAGGATAGATGCTATTGGAAGTTCAAAAGTACACTCTCAGGGTGCCATCAGCTAATCAATGTTATTAGCCACTAGAAATTTTACTTATGACTGATTGGCTTAACATGAGTAACCATGAGTAAAGATGGCAGAATTAAATTCACGTACTTCTAAGACTTTTGAGTTGAATGAACTCCTTGTATTAATGACACTCCTTGTATTAATACTGTCTCCTTGTATTAATGACTTCCTAAATAAGGATAAATAAAAAATACTAACACAAACCACTAAATTCGAGTACCTACTAAATACTACTAAATTAACTGTACTTCAAGACTCCTGGCATGATAAGCAGCTTCTGGAGAGTTTTGTAAAATATATAGTTCGTGTTCCGCTGGATTATGAAATAAATATTTTGAAATATGTTGAGACAGACTCTTCTGTAAAGTGTGATGTTTTTCTGCATGGTGAAATCTTGGCAAATGTCTGGATATTGTCTGCAAGACGAAAATACACACACACACAAACACTTAATACAAACGCACACGCACACACACAGTCATGCTGCCTTTGCAGTGCTGCTGGTGTCACTCTTTACTAATGGAATGCACACCAGCCAAATGAGATCACGACTTCTTGCAAATGAGGTGTGCAGTAGAGAACAGCAGTCTGCTTTAAAGAGCACCCAACAAACAAACGAACGCACACATACACACTATCAGTACATACAGTACCACTGCACACACACTCTTTCAAGGTAGACAAGTCTGTAGGGTCTTCAGCACGAGTAAACAATGCTTTTAATTAAAGTTTCAGCATGAGTGGCCCCACTAGTCTTGCCTGACCACCACACCTCGTGCTTTTATCTCTGTCTGCCTGTTGTCTGTTTGCTTCAGCCCAGATATGCGTTTGTTTGTTTTTCTTTTTCAGATAAAAGACACAGTTCAATGCAGCTGTTGAAATGCAATATTCACTGCTTTACACACACCACAGATATGACTTGTGACCAGACAGACCAAAAAAAGAACACACAATTACACACACAGAAGGAAAATCTTAAGTTTCATCCCTGAGATAAAGTATTTGGTATCATCCATTACAAATATAAATGTGTCAATGTGATTATATGTTATTACTTTATATATATTATATATATATATATATATATATACACACACAAGCACATGACTCTGTTTGTTGATTATCTGTTTAAGTATGTGCTTTAGAGATAGCTTAGTCATTACATGTCATCTGTTTCCTAAAGAATCAGAGCAGATTCTAACAGCAAAGCTAACAGATGTTAATGATTTAATGCAAATCTCAGCTACATACTCCAACATGATCAGAGATGACATCAGAGACTTATATTAGCTACAGTAGAAGAACAGAAGAAATTGCTAATGCAATTAATTTGCTACATAACTTTAATCACGATTTAATGTGATTTTAAAATAAACAAACTGTGAATGTAGTAGAAGTCTGACAACTGCACCACACGCACCTAACAAAGAACAAATGCATTATCTGAGAAGGATCGAGGAGTTTTTAAAGCAGCTGAGTGAGTCAATGGCAGATGGGGAAAGACTATTCGTTCGGCTGGTGCATCTAAAAGAACATAACGCGCGTTCACACCGGCTACACATGGGAAAAGAAAGGAAGTGAACAGACTTTAAAGGAATAGATGTATGGCAGATGATATATCTAAAGAGTGAGAGAGCAGAGATGAGTAGCTGAGTGGGTTGTGGTCAATTACACGCTCAGCTTGCTTAAACAAAAAGGTACCACGTGAACTTTGCAGCAGACGGTGCTCAGAAGGGCCAGGGATGTTTAATGAATGACTACTGGTGCGCAGAATCAGCAAAAAAACCCTCTTATATATTCACTGTAAACCCAGTGGAGTTCTGAGCCGGACCTGAGAGACGATGTGCAGTGGGTCAAAGGGCAACTGAATTGTGTCTGTGTATTTGTGTTTAAAGACATAGTTCACCTGAAAATCAAATGTTTACCTTTACTTAATCATCCTCCTATCATTCCAAATCTATATGACTTTTACAAGATATTTTGAGAAGTGTCTTAGTAGTTTTGTGTCTATACAATGTAAGTCAATGGGTACCACCGTTGTGTGGTTACCAACGAACTTCCAAATATCTTCTTTTGTGTTCTTCAGAGGCCAAAAATGTCATACAGGTTTTGAATGACACAAGGCTGAGTAAATGATGGAATCATTTTCGGGTGAACTATCCCTTTAACCTTAGTGTTGTGTTGTGGGTAGCGTTAATGATTCGGTTTGAAATGTTTATATGCCATAATGCTGAGGTCAGACAATGAGAAAATTTTGTCAGCATCATTTTAGGTGCTGAGTTAGCGTTAAGTATACTGTAAGCATTCATAGCCTGCATTTTTTAGCCTATGTAGATAAACAAATCCAGACAACATTATAAATAAATGAAAATGACAGAAGGCTCACCAAATGTCCATCAGCTTACCTCTGCATGCTGGAGTCTTTTTTGCACCCTCCAGCCTGTCAAATCAACTGCTCAGACTTACAATTATCCAAATGACAGAATATAATTAAATATTAAAAGGAATAGGAATATTTTAAAAAAGACAAAATAAATAGACAAAAAATAATGCATTTTAAGGCTGCAGCTGTGCTCTGGAACTTACTAAAGCAGGTTTATTCTCAGAAAACAGGGCCACTTGAGTCTGTGTGATTTATTACTGATTTAGATCAGTCACATTATTTGATTAGCCAAAATTGCAAGTCACCGATCATTACAATTATAATGGGTTATATAGACTCACAATTAAATGTCTAAATTTAAATTGAACTGAAATTAGAATATGTTTTCAACCTTTTATGTCGTGACATTACCTTTAATTAATCTTTCAACAATGATATTTGAGGGAGTGACATCATCAAAGTCATGATGCCAGATTTAATTTAATTTACTCCCACAGTCAGTATTTCATTGTGTTACCATTTATAATGGCATCATTTTGCAAACAGTTTAGCTCTGTTACACACAGAATGTAACAGGGTTGTTGCACAAAATGTGTAAAAATGCTGGCGACGGGTTATTCCTACGGTAGCTCTTTGTTGATAACAGCCCTGAAACCTTGTAGAAGACAACTGGACTAACCTTTTTAAAATGAAAATCATTAAAAATGATTGAAAGAAATGGCTGAAATTTTTGTGCACAAATGACACACGTTCCTTAGATTGCGCCATTCAAGATAGCTGAGAGCTGAGAGCGGCTCTAGAGAGCTGAAGATACAGATACAGCACCCAGACTAATGCAGAAAACCTAACAGCAACCTAACAGCTTCAACACAATGTGTGTGTGTGTGTGTGGCAGAGAAAGAGAGTAAAAAAACAGACAAGTGAAA
The DNA here is from genome assembly GCA_036877575.1 of Botia almorhae. Lineage (NCBI taxonomy): Eukaryota > Metazoa > Chordata > Actinopteri > Cypriniformes > Botiidae > Botia > Botia almorhae. Next base: position 117,813 of record JAZGTJ010000053.1, read on the forward strand.
AGTTATTTTCTCTTTGACAGTATTTTCACGTGAAACAGGCCCAGTATCTGATAATGCCAGCTTTAGCGCTGCAGTCTCTGACTCTCTGGCCGCTCTGACCTGCAGCGCGCTGCTGCTGGCAGTTTTCTGACACGCTAGACACGTTCTCCGGCTACAGTCCTTTGTTAGGTCACAGAACATCACTGAGATAGCGTTTTTATTTTTAGAGATGGCGAAGGTCCTGCTTGACAAGCACAGAAAACACCTTCATGTCTGCTGTTAAGAGAGACAACGCGTCGTTGGAACTGTGGCAAGTGGGGAGTGTAAACAAGAGCTGTTGTGCTCATGGGATGCAGGGTTCGAGCACTTCCCCTCCACTTTCCTATATAACTGTATTGTCCTATATGATGACAAATCTATAAACATAAAAGAAATAAGATAAAAAGCATGATTTTGACCAAAAATTGTTTATTTTTAATAGCAGATAGAATTTTTAAAATGTACTTTTCATAAATATTTTTTACTGGCTATTTAGGTGTGTTTTGCTTCATTTTGATAAAAAATACAATACATTTTGTTTGTATAACAACATTGAGCTGATTTATTACTGAGCTGATAAGAAACTGAAAGTTGTGATCACTTTTTAAGGTGTTTTTAGTTTGTTTAAATGTTTTAAGGCAGATTCATTTGAATTATTACTTACATCAGCAGGGGGGATATTTTTATTATTATCTAATGGAACAGCTTCTGAAAAAGTTTCCAGCCAACTGGCGAGTGACTTTGTTTTATTTACTTGCTATAGCCAATTGTTGTTGCATTTGGCACCTGGGAAGTGTTAACTTTGGCTATTGTCCACAAAATCCAAGAAGTAACTTTCTCACTGCTTTGCAAAAAAACTGATGCAGGTGTACATGCCAAATATTACCCTATATATGCTCCACAAAAGTCTATACAAAGTTTTGCAAAGTCATGTGCATTTTAATTATAATAAAATAAAGCTGAGCTTATATTTTGAATAGAAAGTATATATTTAAATATATGCAGGGCCAGACTAGACATAATTTCATGCTGTCTTCACACTTAACATGGCCGCCCTATAAAACCACTGACAACCCTATAGTTTTTTCTAAATTAAATTTATTACACACAGTATGACCACCCCATAAAAACATAAATAATCAGCCTAGAGTTAGTGAACCTGTTCATGTATATATCCGCTTCTAGCAAACATTTAACAAACCATAAATGCAAAGCTGCCAGTAATCGGGAAATTAAATTAAATAAGTCTTTTGATAAACAAAAGACTTAAACCCATAATTAAAAGCGAAGATTAACAAAAGCAAGGTAGTCGATGTTTTGCAGAAACATTTCTTCTGTGTTGGCTGAAAGTTGCTTTACATCCTAACAGCAATTACTAAGTAGTCTTTTTATATTTATATATAAATATATTTTCAGTGGAAGGCACAATACCATAATACTTTGTCCAATCATTGCATATCTATTTCTATGTACTGTATGTGTGTGTGTGTCTGTGTGTACATGTCTACTACTGTGGGGAACGCATGTTTATGATTTGTTATGAACTGATTATGAAACATACTAAATTAAGCCTTTTTTTATGTTAAAAAGCAGAACGATTTCTGAGAGGGGGTGGGTTTAGGGGTAGGGTGAGGGTTAGGGGATAGACTATACAGTTTGTACAGTATAAAAGTCATTATGTCTAAGGAAAGTCCTCATAAGGCATAGAAACAAGTTGTGTGTGTGTGTGTGTACTGTAGTAAAACAAATTAATATTAAAGAAATCTGTTCTAAAGAGACAACAAATCTGTGACTTTTAGCTGCTTTTAGCTGTGTATAGTATTACTCATAAAAGAAGGGCTAGGAATCATGTCAACCGTGTGTTATGCATCACAGTATTTATAGATTCACAGACCTCTAACAATACTGTAACTCATACACACACACACACACACTCTGCAAATAACAGCAACTCACAGTGACAGATAGACACCCATATACGCATTCTTCACATAGAGAGGTGATGCTGCCCCAGGCATCTGTTCAGGCCTGAAGGTGTATGTAGAGCATGTCACAGTTTCTTTTATACCACAGTAATGAGAAACATATCATGCGTGTGACGTGATAATGTTTTAGCTGTCAGATCCTCAGTGCACTTTAAAGGTATACAAATGCGTTCACTATGTCACTTAAGGTACTGTTCACATAGGCATAAAAATAATGCACCATGGGTAATTTTCATTGTACTTTCTTCATATGTAATGGCAGGTTAGCTGATCATTTTGTTCAAGGTTAACATTTTTTATACAATCGACTGAAAAATTCACACAGTGAATGGAAGGAAGGAAGAAAGGGAGGGAGAGAGAGAGAGAAAGAGAGAGAGAGAGAGAGAGAGAAGAAAGAAGTATACAACCTGTCTTTTCAATAGATGAGTTATAATGCACAAGTAAAATTAGACTTAATCTTACCAAATAATTAAGTTTGAATTGTTTGGTGCTCTAACAGCTGTTTTATAGGATATTTTCTTAGTATACTGCTGTATGAAACAGGTGAGCTGCTGTCCATTTTAGCATAATCAACTATTTGTCATATAACATTAAGTAAATGCCTTCTCAACAAAAAAAACCAAGAAAAAACTGCAAAATAAATTCTAAAAACTGTCAAACAGCAACGGCAGTGAAAAAAGTTTAAGAGGGAGGTAGCATCTCTGTTGACCCCTTTTAGCTGTTGTGGTGAGAAACAGGTGGTGAAAAGTCACATGGCAGAAAGCAGTACTGTGATTGGCTGATGACTCTGACAGTGCAAGAAAGCGTCACCTAAATAGTAACAAGTGTACAACACCATAACAAGTGTATATGGTGTTTCATAAACTGAAAGGCTTTGACAATGCAAAGTGGAATATAAAGTGCAAAAAACTGAAATGATCTTATTATGTGCAAATATCTTCGAACTGTCGCTGCTGGGATACATTAAAAACTGGAGACTCACATTGACCTCTCTTTATGTGTTCTCTTTTCACACAGATACTGCCAAAATTAGCCAAAAAAAGAAGAAGAAAGAATTGCTGCCCCCGGTTTGGAGTTCAGTATAAAAGAAATCATTTTGACTGATCTTCATATTAAGACTTTCTGCATAAAATAGCATTGACTAAAATAGAACATCAAGGTTTAAGGTCTGTTCTGGTTCTGTCACATATTCTTGCAAAGGTTAAGATCAACATAAAAGACTTCATACCCAGACTGGGACCTGAAAAACTGGAACCACAGCATGAACACACTTATCATCTTAAGAGGTTCTTGGGCCAAATGTATGAATAAAAACTGCAAGACTGGGATGAAAGGGCAATACGAAAGCATTCATTATTTAGGAAGAGTGGTCTGGAGAGTTATAAGCAATCTCTCGTAGCCAGACTTTTGTCTATGATCAGACAATATCAGTCTAAAGGTCTTGTGTTTTATGCAGCTTGAACTAGCCAAGAACCGACCTCTAGTGCTGCTGACTAAACTAACAAAACTCCTTTCCAGTTTAACTTGCGATATGTAGTAGAAGGTCTTTGTGGCTAGTGTGTTAGGTGGGCGTGTCATCTGAGGGCGTAACTACCCTCTGAAAGTTACATTTAAGAAGCTAATCTATTAAACAAACCATAGATCTTTCCCACTGCACTGTGGATATGATTTCCTTTCTCTTACCCTGACAACTCTTATTAAACCCTTGATTGGCCATTTAAAGAAATCAATTAGAGATACAGAGCAGCTTTCCCTCAGGCGTGGATTGGTAGACGATATTTTGTTGTATAACAGCAATGGGAGCGTCGGTTGTCTCAGCACAGACCTGGCGCGAGCTTACGCTAATTGTTTCCAATCAGGACATATATGCCTCCCTTTTGCCTTTCCATCTCCCTGTTCTAATATGTCATTAACATCTATATCAGCCTTTTAATTCTCTATTGGGTTTCTGTTGGGATGGATACAAACCAATCACAAGACGATCTGCAGTTTAAGGGAACTACGACAAGTATCGACAAGCCAAGTGTAGCATGTCAGAGATGCTTGATGTGAACACAGTGAATGCTCAGAATGGTTCACTCTGTGCCTCAGAATGCTTAATGATTATTTTTTTAGTATATGAATCAGCCACCTGCACTACAGTAAATAAAAATGTTAAATGATAAAAGGTTTAATTTTGTCTTACCTGAATTGCAGGTGTTGTCCGTGGAGAAAGCATGAAAAAGAGAAAGAAAACCAAAGGTGAGCAAAAAATATATTTATTGTTGTTTTTAAATACTTTTTTAACCAATAGCAATGCGGCACAGATTTGGAAAACTCTGTAAAAGCAGCCTTGTGTAAATACAAGCTGCAGTCGGAGCTGAGTTGTCAATGTCAAAACTCAAGGTTCTCCAAACTTTAGTTTGTTCCTCTGCGAATCAGCACGGCTTTTGACACCTAATTAAAAGCCATTTCTGAACCATGCATGTGAGATCCGACTGTGAAAAACAAAGTTAACAGAGCAAGTCAGATGGGATAATTTTTTGTGATTTATGATAGCAGTTCAGACTTTTAGAGTTTTACATTTGGTGTGCTGTTAAAGCAAGCCATCCAGTTTGCTTAAATAATTAAAAAAATAAACAACCACAACAGTGGCTGCGGCTGTCAAACTTATTTCACTCTAAAATACAGTATTGCGCAAAGGTTTAAAATGCGAGGATGCTGTTTTAGGATCCCGATTCACAAAGCAATGATGCAAATCAGGTGTAAACACCCAAAAGATGGAGCAACTCCAGATTATGCAGGCTGGTTCTTACTGTTGGGATGTAGAGGATGCAGCAGAATACACATACAGGGAGAGTACAGCATCCAGTCAATTGAATTCATAGCTCTTTTATTTTCTTTTGATTAATTACAGGTGACATGATCAATAAAAATGTACAAAAATACTTCTTACAAAACATTTTGTTTGCTATCTGATTTCCACAGCTTTCCATAACTTTACACAGGCATGTCCACAAAGAAAAGAATGGAAGTAAAATATTTTAGCCTGGTTAAAATGGATTGTGGGTAAGAACAACATTACAACATATTAGAGAGTTCAAAAGTAACAGAATCAGGACATGATGTATACTAGACTCAAACCTGTGTTCCCCACATGAGCACCGTAGCTCAACGTATCTGAAACACAGGCGTTACCCACTAAGCCATGGCATGAACTTCTCTTTTAGTTTTTGTCTTCATGAGGACGTCATTTATCTTTCATTTTAAGGACATCTTTATCTTTTTATATTTATCTTTCTCTCTCTTTCTTTGGCATTATCACTCTATTCTATCAGACGTCTTTAAAGATGTTTCCACACTCCCTTTTTCTTCAGTCTCTCGGTGCTGTCAATCTAATCTTAACAGCTCCCGCTGAAGACAGGCAGGAACACACACACACATGCGCGCAGCCACTCACACTCTCCATCAGAGACTATAGCTGCAGGTTTGGAGTCTCTATGATATCATCTAGGCTGTCAGGATACTGCTGAGATCTCTCTCTCTTCATCATTTCCTCAACCTCCCTCTATCTTTCTCTCTCCACACATACACTTTAACAGAAGCACAAGCGCAGACACATAATTGACACCGTCTCTTTTATCCGTGAAAAGAATGCTACTCCTCCAAATGACTCCTGCAGTGGGAACCTCTAATACAGTACTTACATCACAAGAGCCCTGAAGAACAGACTTTTGAGTCCACAAATTCCCCTAGCGACATCTCAAATCTAAAATAACACAGCGAGAGCATGTGATGGGGTCATGAACCACGTCCTGCTGGTATGTGGGTGAAACGGTCAGTATTAGGCAGTCCACAATTGGCATCGGGCTGATCAAATACCAGCATGCATCTCAGCAGGCATTGGGAGGGGGCTACCATAGGGCATAGCTGGCATGAGGGATTATGTAGGGGGTGGGCCAGCTGGTACTGTTGAATGGACAGGTTTGGCTCTTGAGTTGCCAAGTAGGGCCTCGCAGATACGCTCCGACACCCACAGACACAGTGCGGAGCATCTTACAGCAACGGAGCCAACAGCCTGGCATTGGCAGGCCAGACAGCCCGTGGATCCAACACGATCCTTTCAATCCAACCCTGGATAATGTGAGCTGAAGGCGGAGGAAATGGAGATGGAACAGACCAGCGGACACCATGTGTGTGAATTCTACTGTGGCGGACTGCAAAATTGACTTCTGGTATGAACCCCTGAATGCTGAGATTGCTGCATTGTAAGGGGTGAACGTGTTCACTTTAGCCAGACTGGAAACCACATCAATTCTATAATCAGAGTGTGTGTATGGAATGTTTTGGAATGGAATGTTATGGAATGTTCTGTAAGGTATTATAAGGTATAGATGGATGGACAGACAGACAAATTGCCTTGTTTATTTCCCAGAAGTTACATCGCCTGAAGTTTAGTTGTAAACACCAACGTCCTTCTATACCTGCGCTTGTCTCTGGTGTCATTCAGAGAAGCAGCATGACTGTCACACTGTCGAGTTTTAAATTTGCTTCCTGCTGTGAGAAAATGTTCAGAGACATGTCCCTGTTTCCAGCCACTCGAAGGACAACGGAGGGACTTCAGACTCAGTGTTCTGCTCATTCACTTACAGCAGGAAAGAAAGACAAGACTTTGGTCCTGTCCACTGAATGATGTATAAGAAATCCTGTACGTGACAGATAAACGAAACATGGGCGCGATAAGGCGCTCATCTCTTTCCCTCATTTTGACGGCCTAAAATTCTCTTTTCCCCACTTCTCTCTTCGTTTCTGCTGTTCAACGCTTCGTTCCCTGGTTTGCAAGCTTACGTTGACCCCTGCGGACAGACGGCTCGCCTCACTGGCGTACCCAGAGGGTGGATGGAATGAATTTTATGGAAAAAACGAGGAAAGAATTACTGGAGAGTCTAGTGCAGAGCGATATTCAACATGGCTAGGCAACAGTCGTCTAAATGCTAATCCACTATCAGGTACACAGCACCTCATAGACCTGCGGCTCCAAAATGACTCTATCAGTGTGTGCCAGGAAATTACAACAGTTTAATTTAATTAAGTCATTGTAGCCAAACGGATTGGACGCAGAGGCCGCGTTCGCGCCAGGGAGCCGAGAACCGTGACCTTTCAGTGCCACTTAGCACTTGGAAATACAAAAAGTTGATTCAGTTTCCAAGGCCAGGACGTCTAGTCAGATACATTTTGACCCATGAAAAGCTGTTTCATCTATTAATCTGCTGTATTATTTCAGAGCTTCTGTCTAGACTTTTGACTTTCACAGACTTTACATGTGTGCAGCCAGGCGGATGTGCCTCTTAGCTGTGAGAAGAAACATGTTTGGATATGCATGTCGAATTATACGCGTCATTCTATTGGCTGAGGTGTATAAATACACAAAATGGCGGAAACCCTGCGCAGTACTCAAAACAAACCTGGGGCTTTTATTTGCACTGGCTAATTTGAGTTGCCCGATTTAACTTACCTCTTCAATAGCATCTTAAAGATCTCTTCAAAGGAAATTCAATACAGCCAGTCAGCACAAAGGATTTCCATATACCATCTGTGCACATTTACCAGCTGGCTTTGCAGAGAACAGAACTTTCTGAGGTTCTAATGCTAGCAACATACAAACAAATTATTGTAACTGCTTGATGTGCTACCAATCACGGTAAAAACAGGCAAACAACCACTTCGGTTCCATTTTAGTGATATTACATTATAAAGTACGGTAAACATTCTGGGTTACATTGGGTGAGAAATGTTTGGAGAAAACAAAAACTAAAAATTCAACCATTCAAAGGTGAGGAAAAATCTGAAGGTCCATAACAGGTCACTTAAAACACAGAAAATGGCATAAACGTGGGTCTGAGCTCTTCAACAATAGTACAGGAGGTTTTGGTTATAGACTCTTTTCTATTCACTCTGTGTGTTTACTGAAGTGTGTATTGGCAGATGCTGGTCATGTAATCTCAGGTACACAGTTGCCCAGCAGAGAACAAGCTGCTGTTTTTGCTTAGGAAAACACATTATATATTTACCACCACACCAAAGATACGGCTGTTCTTCTCACTTTCATCCATTCTACATCTCTATTTTTTCTCTTGGGTACAGCTGAAAACAAGATTGTATCTCTGTATCCCTATATTTTTCGGTACATTGTAGCAGGGACTGTAATAGCTTCTGTGCCCAAATGGAGTTTTCTTCTAAATCACATTTCACAGAATCACATTTCATTGTCCGTGTGATATGATGATAGTAAGTGATCATTGTGGATTTTCATTGGATGGGAGAAGGCAGCAGTGACATTTTGATAACAACTCAGTTCTGACCTAATTTAGTCATGAATGGGTGATTTCTGTCAAAGTGTTTTAGACAAACACAATGATTGACTCTACAATGAATCATCAAAGATACAAATAACATTTTGTTGGACGTGCGTTGCATTCAATATCCCAAAGTTGGAGGGGGCATCACGATTTTGGCACCGCACTTACACTTTTACGTTTCTCTTGCTTGTGGAAGTATGTGTGTTTGATTTCTGTGGCAGGACAGTTATTTTGAAGTTTATTTCCGAGCGCTCATGTTCCGCCCAAACTTCTCCCTGGCGAGCTGGAATGCGCAGAGGGAGAAGCTGCATGCCGTTTGAAGTATGACGACTCTGAGCCTGAAGAGAAATTTCGGAGGTCTCCTGTGATTTCTGGAGGAATTGTGAATACTCATCTGAATACTTATAATCATTTTCTTCTTTCTTCTGTCAGTCTAAATACTTCCCTGCGTACATTAACAACGGCGTTGCACAACCCTGCCCTAGTTATTAGTTCTATTCCTAAAAAATACATTTAAAGATGCTGTAAAAGATGATGTAAACAGTCACAATAAACATCATTTCATCATCATAATTAAACTGACACTTTATAAATGTGTGTTTCTTCAGCTTTTATTTACCCTTGTGTTTGTTACCATGGGAACTGGTAACAAATCAGTGATAATCAAATATACTGTTGCGTAGAAGTCCATAAACAAAACTGCAAAAGGGCAGAGGGGTAATGTGGGCAGAGTGTGTGTGTGTGTTTCTCTCTCCAGCTGTAACACAAAGGTTCTGCTTCACACTGGCAGCTGTATGAATTGCTGCACCACAACATTACTATGACAACATAGGGACGAGGAACACTGGCAGAAAAATCCATTTTTCTGAGTGCATACTGAACGAGTGCTTGTGTTTATAAGTGATTATCAAGCGTGAGCAGTTATGCTGGTAGAGATAATTACCGCTGTTCAGTGTGAAGTGCTGTTCTGTAGCTTTATGAGAAGAGTGTTTTGTTTCTAGTGAACATGACACGGTGACATCATGCTGTCAGTATGACGTCACAAGCTGTGATTGACTCAAACCAAACCCACAACCTTTCACACTGCTAACGCAATGCTCTACCAGTTACAGGAACACTTTAACATTTCTCCTCAAATTAAGACTAACATGAGGGTGAGACAATTATTATTTAATTGCATTTTTCAGGCAAAATTCTCCTTTAAAATTTTTGAGACTGACATTTTTAATTGTAAGGATAATGAAAATATCTCTGTTAAATAAAATGAATGAAAAGTACAAATATCTATAAGGTGGAAAAACAGATCCAAAGTATTTATATTTTGTGTTTACAAAGAGTCACGGACACATGCTACATAACTGAGGCAGATGCCAAAAGCGTTCATGTCACATTCAAAAATAATTTCCTAAACAAAAGCAATGTCTCGGAAGAGAAGCGCTGGAAAAGACACTTCCGCTATATGTACATATAAATCAGAAAACACAATAAGTTCAAGCAGCAGTGGCCATATGGAAGTGATGGAAGACGTGCAGGAATGATGGTGAGAATAATTTATGATCATGAGATGTTGAGGAGTGGTTTAGAAGCAGAGCAGAATAATATATATATATATATATATATATATATATATATTCAGTGTATATGTCCAACATATAGCTTCAACTTTACAGTACTGAAACTATGGCTCCTACATTACAGTACTAAATCTATGGCTCCTATATTACAGTACTGAAACTATGGCTCCTACATTACAATACTAAATCTATGGCTCCTACATTACAGTACTGATTATATGGCTCCTATATTACAGAACTGAAACTATGGCTCCCACATTACAATACTGAATCTATGGCTCCTACATTACAATACTGATTATATGGCTCCTATATTACAGTACTGAAACTATGGCTCCCACATTACAATACTGAATCTATGGCTCCTACATTACAGTACTGATTATATGGAGCCTATATTAAAGGTTATTATATGCCATAGATCTATTTGACATATTGAAAAGAATAAACACATTGATAACCATTGGTTTATGCTCAATGGGAAAAAATGAAAAGCAGTATTGCAGTAATATGCCATACACCAAACAGCACTGTGTAATACCACACACAAGGTTAGCTGCGACTACGTGTAGTATGTGTTTCTTGGAAGTGGGTGGGTGTGGAATGGAACTTTAAGCAGTGGGAAGAAAATCAGTCCAAACCAACTGCCCTGAAATACTGTGAGAGCTCACTTGTGAATTCTCACCAGAGAGAGCAATATGATGTCACTTCCCATGTACGATTATGATTACAATCTTGATTTTTGTGTGTGCATCTTAACATATATATTAATCGCATTTTATCACAATATTTTTAATTGCATTAAAACATCTTGCGTCCCTCTTAAATAATTGCAGAGGCGCCCTTGTGGGCCTCGGGCCACTGGTTGAGGGACAATGATCTAAAAATGCAGTGTTGCATTTGCTGTATACTGCATTGTACTGTGACAGATTGATGCAGTAGACTATAGGAAGGGCAAGTTCTCTCTAATAACAGAGAGACTATACAAGCACAGGTAGATATGTGCTAATTTCCTTCTCCAATGTAATTCAGAGATAAAAGAGGGTGCAATGAGTGACCAGACAAACAGAACATTACACACACGCCAGACATGCAGTGTGACCAACAGCAGAACATCAAACATCTTGTCAAACTCCCTCGCACATCCACTGCACAAAACTCACCAAGGGGATCGTGCACTTTTACTCAAGGGCACAGCGTGCTGAAACAGGATTACCAAGCCGAATTTCAGTATCACTGCCGTTCCTGGGTCACCCCTGCTTGGGACTGGTCCTAAAACCTTTATGAGGCTCAGACTCTCACCAATCTATTGAGCCATAAAGGACAATGATGATAAGAACGAGTCTTATCTTGTCAGCTGCTTACACAGCAAACTAGTTGAGATTAGAAGGCCAGTAACAAGTGTTAGTATAAGGTATCATTTACGGCACACCAGAGAGATCCCCCTGAGTGCATCTGAAAAACAAATCTGTACAGCCTACACTGGAGTCTGAGCCCCCTGATGACACCAGTGAGAAGCTGATGAGATTCTTACCATACAAACAAAAGCATGAGTATGACCAGACAGACAGACAGAGAGAGAGAGAGAGACTATTCTGTGACAATTCCATATATCTTAAATGAAAATTATATATATAATAAACACACAGAGTGTGTGTGAGAGAGAGAGAGAGAGGGGAACACATTGATGAATGGATGGATGGATGGACAGACAGAAGAACAGGCAGGCAGGCAGACAGACAGAAAGACAGTTTTTTAGAGAGTTTGTTCTATTGTTTGTCTATTTTATTTATGAGCTTTTAAAATCTTCCTTGAAAAATATCACTTAATTTTCAATTAGTCAGCCAAGTTTCAATTCAGTATAATGCTGGCTGAATAGGAAATTACATTGACCCAGCTGTAATTGATTCGTACAAAGCCATTAGACTTTGGATTAGAGGGGCTCTAATGAGAGCAGCTCCTCTTATCCCCAGGGAGGTGTGATCAGGTTTTCGGTGTAAACATAAGCACTACACAGAGACTCCAAAGGAACGACCATTAGAAATCATGGTCAATGTAATCCAAATCATTAGTCATGGATTTTGATTTCTCAACACCGGATTATTTAAAATGTTTTATTTAATTATTTTGAGCATAGTTGGGCATTATAACAATTATTATTATAATAGCAAAATGTGTAAACATTTTGCCTTTAAAAAATTAAGTCAGATTAGTAAGTGAAACTAATCTGATATTTCAAATCTCTCCATTTTCACAATTCCTCTCTCAATCACTTACTTTTCCTCACACACACACATTATTGTCAAAATGGTGCTCTGCATAAATTAGAGTTATATAGACTTTGCCAAATGACTGTCCCAGATTTAAAAGTGAACTGTCCCAGATTTTCAAAAGTACATGAGAAAAATAGTTTCAGCACAAAGCACACCAAAAGTCACAAAATGTCCAGAAGGATCATATCATAGTATAATTCTTAAAAACACAAACTATGACTGAGATCTTTACTTTCCATTGTATTGACTGTGTACTGTGCTCCTGCCCATGGCCACCCAGGTGTTTAAAAGATATTTACTTTTAAATGCTACAGTTAAAAAACATCTTGACAACCCCAGGAATGTGTCATTTGTTGGTCTGAAGTGGTAGGTGACATCATAATTAGGTATCTTAAATTACCCTAATTTTATACAGTTTCATACAGCTAAATCAAATATATATTAAGGCATCACAATTCCCATCTCTAAAGCAAGTGTTGTTTTCCAAAGCAAATGTTTGGTTTGTTCTAACCACTGTTCTCAAGAACATCTAATTTTGTGTGACTGTTTGTGTGATTACTACTTTGCAACAGACACACCAATTACCAAACAGCCCAAGAAACTTACCAGTGTGCCCCAGTGTGGCTCTGTTGACTTTATCCTCTTATCCCAGCCAAGAGAGGAACTACGAATAAAGTATCATCGCGGATTCGTGTTAATTAGCGAGTGTTGAGGCTCAGTGTTAAATTAATAGAGCAGATGCAGCCGATTAAGTGATTATGTGAAATAAACTTCAGTCGTCAAATTTTAATGCTTCAAACTTTCTTTTCATTTCAAGCTCGGAGGAGCGGCAACAATAATTAAATTTCTCACAATATATCACAGGAGGGGGATTTGTAATGCTCCTTTACATATTGAGACATGACCGGTTTTGCAAATAACATTTAATTATATATTCATCAATATTTCTCCATCTCAGCGTGCTACCTGTAACCGAATTTTACAGCCATCTTCCCGTATTTTGTTTTTTAATAAACAGCACGTCTCCTGTAGGCTTCATACCTTGACAGACAGCAGGAGAAACAAACAAGATTTCAGATCTGTAAATATTTTATAAAGTCACCCGTGTAATATAGCACCCAAGCTCATTTGTTCCGGAGGTTACATTTATGCATGCATGAGATTTCTGCTACATCTTTTGTCCTACAGATGATCCGTCTTTGCTAATGAGAGCCGGGAATCCTCTGAGCACATAATGCAATAACCACAGAGGATGAAACCCAGAGACTTCAGGCTAAAGGCAGAACTTGGAACACAGAGACAAATTTAGCACCGTAGTGTGTGTTATGCATCGTGATGCGATTTGTGCCAGAAGACATTGGTTTGGAGCATGTGACGTGCGCAGTTGCATTATTCTTCAGTTGTTGAAATCAATCGCATGTTTTTTAACAGTACAGATGGAGGTACAGATGTGGTTGGTCAGCAGAATGCGAACGTGCTGCTTTTTAAACGCATTACACGTTTAATGGAGATGAATGTGATAATTCGCAGGAGCCGATAATGGGCTGCAACAAATAAACAATGATAATTGCGGTGAAACGGATTCATTCACATATTGCTGTTAGTTTATAAAGACTAAGTTACCTGTCCACTATCTTGCACCTGTTGTGCACCAACAGAACGGTTTTGCCAGGTTAAAGCCTTTGACATGGTATGTCAGAGCGACTCTGAAATAAAGAATGCACACATATCTATTTTTCATATATTTCAAATTCATACTCTAGCATAGTTCCTAAAAATCTCCTGCTTAAAATCTGAAGCAAGCTTCTACAGTACTAGAAAAATATCTCAAGAGGTGCTTTAAAAAAAAGACTTCTTGGAAATGACTATTATGAGAGAGAAATTATTTTGGGAACAAATAAACATTCTTTGTTATATTTGTTTCTGTGAGTTCAGTGTGTGTTCTTGTGATGAAGATGTCACAATGTCGTGGTCTCTTAGGAGTTATTCTGGATCTGCTGCTTTTGTAAGTCACTGCAAATATTGTATTCAGGTTTATGCTACAGTTAAGATTAATCGCTAAGAAAGGTCAGGCTTTTTGAATCATCTGATCTAGACATTACTCAGAAAGACCATAAAAAAGCAAAAATGAACAAATGGCAACTTATTGATTTACTCAAGCTCAAGCGTACAGACAAATAAACAAAATCAGAGGTCAACACACTACCCCCTTTTGACTCTAACCTTTGAGTTCTGAATCTTGCTGTAGCACAAGCTAACAGTCTGTTATAGCATCAGTTTTTATCAGTAATAATCTGGAATATAATAAAGGAGAAAACAAAGCATTGTTTTACAACAGGGAAAATCATACTGTAGGATTTCAGTCTTAACACTAGATGCATATCAGTATATTTGGTTGCATTTATTTTTGCGACTTCAATGTACCAAATAGCAGTGGGGGGCAATACACAAGAGGAGTGTGTTGCACGTCTCAACTGTTTCTTTAACAGGGTGTAGTGAATGAGTATATTGGAAAGGAAAAGAGGAATGAAATAGGAGGCATTTGATGGGAGCTCACTGGGAATTTAAATGAATCGCTCTGAATGCTTAGCCTGTTCAATCGTAGCAAACGGCAAAGGAAACATGAAAGTGATTTGACTGACCTGTATATTCTTAAACATTTATTTTGTCGATGCTCTGCTCTATTTTTCAATGTAAAGTTTAAAAAAATCTCACCACAATTTCTAATCCTCTCCTGAGGTTGATTATAAAGTTTGACACAGAAATGCTGAGTGGGTTGTATTCTAAGCTGTAATGCCTGCGGACACACTCGTAGTACACACTAACTCATACTTAAACGCCCGGTGCTCCAAGTTCTTCCTGTGCATGTCTCTGAAGCTTTTCTTTTCATTCAGCGGATCCACTGTTTAGAAATCCAATGAATACATGACATGGATTTTCTTTTATTTTACCCTTCGTCCTCTCCTATTTTTTTCCTGCTTGTGTGTCTGTATATCTATATATATTACATCTGTCGGTCTGATCTCTCTCTCTCTTTATTTATCTATCCATCCATCCATCCATCCATCCCTCTCTCTATCTGTCTATCTATCTATTCTGCATTGCTCCATATTTCTTCTTAGCACTTCATGTTTTTCTCTGTCTTTCTCACATGGGGCTTATACGCTCATGCTTTTTCGTCATATGCACTACATTTCTCAGAGTCTCCACGTAATTCCACTCACTGGTTTCATCTGGGGGGCTCAGAGTCCATATGTGTAGGCTGCACAGATTCATTTTTCAGCCCCACTTCGCTCTGGGGGGAATCTCAGCCACAAAAAACTACCTTTACATTCTGAGAAAATGGAAGAATCTGCCCTGTAAAGGGTCCATACGAGGTCACCTGAGACAATGAGCATACACAGACCCTTTAAAAAACAAGTTAACCTACAAGGTGCGGTTTCGTGCTGATAAAACCAGCCAGCCACACAAAACGTCACAGCGGTTGCCATATCAGCAAAAAGCCATGCATACATTTAGGCACAAACATGCCTCTGTACATTCAAGGCTGTGTCAGTTCTGAATACGAAAATAGAAGTGCACACACCGTTATCTGTTCTGCACAGTTCGTTAACTACACGGGCTGTCAGACCGCAGGTCACGTATGGCAGACAAACAGCCATTCAAACTCATTTCATCTAGGCAACGCAGACTTCACAGGCTTGGCAGGTATATGCAGGTGAAGACATGAACAGCAGGTGCCTGTTTTGCAGGCCAGATGGCAATGCTTCCTTAACCCTCCTCTGCTCGGCAACCCGTCACAAGGTGAAAGGAGGAGAGGAGGTAAAAGTGAGAGAGAGCGAGAAACAAGAGCAGGAAATTCCAGGGTCAGGGCTTTATAAGGGAGCAACCATGTGACTCAAGTGGCTGCAGATGTTTTAACATGAAGGATAGAACTGTTTGTGGTGCTAATTTTGCTCACAAATCAGGATGCATTCTGGGTCAGTGGAGGCTTATGGGTAATCTGCATCACATACGGGTGAATTCTATTAGTGTGCATCACTGTGCCCTGCTCATTGTGAAGGGTAGAGCACTTGAAGTGAGCACTCTGAAGTGAGCACTCTAAAGGGTGCTGGCTTTACTGCTTTATGTGTGGCTATTTGGCCAACGCCATACATAAATCACTGCTATTTATATTATTCTGATTGTTACAGCATGGATAACAGCAGAAGAACACATGCTTTTAGCAAGAACGTCATTGCAAGTGAGACTTTAGGTAACACTTCATGGTTCTGTTTGTTAACAATGAACTATATTGCTATATTGCTATTAGTTTGTGTTAGCTTATTCATTAACTTATAGAAACCCTGTAAACCATGTTTTATTACTACATTACTTTACTCGTCAAGTCCAGTTGCCATTTGGTAAAACAAACAAACACATAGGTATGTAATATAATATGCATATTAGTTATTTTTCATTGATACAGACTGTATGATAATAACAGCTAATTAAATCCAGGTTAATAAATTCATCATCATGTACATACACTTTACTAACAACCTTGTGGAAGAACCTTTCATGAAGGAATTGGTTTACTCACTTTTGTTCAGAGCTCCAACATAGCACAACAATGCAGTCTGGAATATAAACTGTTGGCCATGTAATGTCATCTTACTGATATTTTACATTTAAGTAGACTGTGAGAGAGAGAGAGAGAGAGAGAGAGAGAGAGAGAGATATGAGAGAGGTTAGATTTGTTTATGATTAACAGAGTGGTCTGCTACTGTATGTGATGTCATGCCAGTAACTGATGCAATTTGGCTTTAAGGATAAATGACTAGTTAGCAGCAGCAAAAGATAGACACACAGAGAGAGAGAGAGAGAGAGAGAGAGACAGANGATAAATGACTAGTTAGCAGCAGCAAAAGATAGACACACAGAGAGAGAGAGAGAGAGAGAGAGAGAGACAGAGAGAGCCTGAAGGCCTTTGTAATTGCAATGGTTTACAATGAATAAGGCCATTACTGTTAATGTCTTTAGGGTTTGAGCGTGCCATTTGTCACAAGTCTTATCCAGTGGAGCGACGGCAAACCTTTAACACTGTGTGTTCGTAATCTAAACCGTTTCTATACTCAGAATCAACCGTATGTTTAGCCCATCCATCATCTTGATGCAGCTCTGACAGATGTTACATAAATCACTGGCGAAATGAATAATCAATAATCTCTCGGTCAATCCAGACACATGCTTATTATTTACAGTAATGCTTGACTTTATCAAGTCAATGTTGATTCAGAACAGAGCCTTAATAAAACTAACAAAACAACACAAGACTGTGACACATAAGATTTGTTCTAACAAGAAACCACATATTATACAAGTGTGACTATTTGAATCAGTTTTGTACATTAAAGCTGAAATCCATTAATTTATTGGTTAAATAGACAAAAATCTGGTATTAAGCAAATACATGACAGATCAGTTTTCAACACGATCTCCTCACCTTACCCTGTTTTGCAATGGTGAGTTAATAAATAATGATTTAATGTTCGAAAAACAGTAAAGCCGCCTACGGCTTTAACAAACTTGTCTTCATTTCTGGACACATCACAGTGAACTGACATGGTTTATCTATACATTAACACCCACCATTTAGAGCTGGCCAGAGACCTGAACCTCAAGAAAACAGGTCTCCAGCTAAACCAATGACCCAAATAGACTCTTGGCCCTTCTGTGGCCTGGAGCTCAGAGGCCTGCCCAGCGACACCCAGCTCCTCACTTGGCTAGAGAACATGGCTCTGGTCTTCAGAGCCATATGTCCAGTGACAGACCTCTCAGCATTGGGAGGCAAACTCTATGTCCTGCCATAACTCCTAGAAGCAAGCAGGTGAAGGCTAAGCTGAAGGTAGTGCTATGGTCAGAGGAGTATTTGGGCATGTAGATTCCCCTGCTAATCTCATATGTTGTAAGATCTGGTCGGTAAACCCGAAAGGTGTCAAAAATAATGGAAAATCAACTTTTGTTGTAGGAAGAATTGACTATTTGACTATGGATGTAGAGGTGTCAAACACACAGCCCGAGAGCTAAATATGGCTATGCTAAAAATATTATCAGTATGGTTTATTCATAACAATTAATTTGAACTTTCTTGCTTTCCTGTAGCTCAGTGGTTAGAGCATGGCGTTAACAACGCTGAGGTCATGGGTTCGATCCCAGGGATTGCACCTACTTAGAAACAATGAATAGTATAATGGAATGTAAGTCGCTTTGGATAAAAGCGTCTGCCAAATGCATAAATGTAAATGTAAATGTAACTACAGCATGACATATACGGTAAACTTCATACTGAGTCATGTATGTTACCCATTTTAGCTGACATCGTAAAGTGATAAAACCTCAAGCTAAACAATTTTTCAGTTGTTTCCAAGTATTCACTGAATGAAAACAGATTCAATCAGCAAAAAAAATAATTGTTTTTGTCAGTAATGTTGTTTGATTCATATTCCCTTATTAACAATTTCATGTGTGAAATTGTGATAAAACGATTAAATGAAATTCACAAGAAATATTCGATATTCATTACTATAGCAGTAAAAATTATTTTAAACCCCAGTAAAAGTATGTGTTGCTAACTAAGGTTGAAGAAAAATATATTTTGTTTTAAAAGTTGCTGCAGCCTCTCCTGAACTGACATTTTGTCCAATCTGCCCCCACAACCTAAAATCTGACACCCCAACCCAAAGCAGCTAATAAACGTACATCATATTGGACATTCATTTGTGTTTGTTCCTCTTGGCATTCTCCTTCATACAACAAAATACAACAGAGAGAATCTGTCAGTGTATATGAATAAGGACGATTATGGGCTTTCATAACCTGCGTTTTATTTGATTGGAGACACAGCCTTAATGTCCTCACTGAACTGAAGATCATTATCTCGACAGCCTTCGCAAATGACTGTGAAACACAAACCGAACACTGAACGGTCCCCACATTTTATACTCCTTTGATGATCCACAACCACCCTGTAGCAGATTGCATATGCACCATGGGAAATTTAAGTGGGCGGAAAACCCTTCCCAGTGAGAGAGTGAGAGAGCCATAAACACCTAAACTCCCCTCTCCTCTCCTGATTTAAAGCTACGCCTTTGTGTAATTTTGGAGCTCTTTTGGTGAAAATAAAGCACGCCGTTTAGAAACATAAAGACCGTCCCACCCTGCTGTTCCGGCTGGAGTTGGACCCACAGATAATTATTTTTCCCTTGAGCTGCTCTTTTATCTCCGACTGCATTCTAGGTGTTTTTTCACTTGAAATATATGGCCTCCGCCCACTAATAGTCTCACCTCCTGTTTCTCAAAACAAGTTCTCTATCCCCTTATTTTCTACTTCCTTATCCTATGCTGTGTCCCGGGGAAATCGCTCCATCATTAACTAGCGCTCCGCTCGCATTCGCATTCGCACCCGCCCCGGTTTTGTTTTCCCCTTCCTCCTCTCCATGGTTCGCTCTCCAACTTCATCCTTTCTTTAAACACGAGAATGCAGCCAGCCCTCCTGGTTTGTGTACTTCCCCAGGCAAAGAGGAGCAGTTCTGATCAATTGCGGCCTGTTATTTCACAGTGGAAGCCACAGCCCTTCCTCTCAGCCCTCATTAGTCATTACGAGCACAAAGACAGACCCAGAAGATCATGATAAAGAGATGCACCAATACACAACAAAGAGACCTGGAAACTGCAGTGTGGTATACGAGCCACAGGAGGAGTCTGCGCGTGGCTGTGTGGAGTGTCTTAAAGCAGACACGAGAGCAATCAAACCATAACTTTCAAAAACGCACAGGCTCATCCACTCGGCAGGTGTCTATTGAAAGATAACTGCACGCTGAGGCTCTCAAGTTTAGGCTGCCCTGCATGGTGAACGTGGATCTCTGCAGGGAGAAATTGACGTTTGGATGAAGAACAATCAAAATTTTGTTTATTGGCTTGGACCCGTTTATAATTACTGCCTCTTATCTGCTTGACACATGTGTACAAGTGGTGCTATAGAAATTATTTATTACCTCTAATCTACTTCACCCACATAATGAACTTTCAAAAAATATTGAATGCGATTGAACATGCTTTATTTTGTCGATCAAACATGAGAGAGCTCGTTAACATGTAATTAGGATGGTATGCAGCAACCATTTTATCAGCTTTGATTAACAGATTACCAGAAAATCTGATAAATTACTGGCGCGAACCCACGAAACTCGAATCAATGACCATTGAATCTAATCTGTCAATCATATGCACTAGCTATTTAATGCACTCTAGAGCGTAGGGGGCTGCACAGCAAACTCTCAGCAAGTCTCAGCAAGACCTTCAACTCATATCAGCTAAAGCCTGACAGGAACACGACCTAAGCCTAGCAAGGCATCATAAAATAATCTTGGGAAATCAAGACTTGGGGGAGCAAAAAAAGGCAAAAGTCATTCAAACAGAGTTTGATTAGGAGGTACTGTGGTCAGTGCTTCAGGCGGTCAGTACAGAGGTCACCCGTGGTGTGATAAATACTGTTTCAAAAATACTGGTATAAATATGATTTAGAGATAATGATAAATATAGGTAGTTTCGATTCGGGTGGAGCCATGAACCATAAGCATTTAGGACTAATTCCTGACATTTGTTCAACACACTCTAGTGCTTCAAACAGCAGGTGTCTTTTTTTTTATTTTCCATAGTTCTCTATAACCCAACCAGAATTTAGTGAACATAATTTAAGCTCTTTAGCTGGTCTACCAGCCTGGCCAAGCTGATTTTCAGGTGGTCTAGCTGGTCTCCAAGCTGCTTTTAAACCAGCCTGACCAGTGTAAACCATCCTGGTGACAGGCTTAGCAACAGGCTAAGATATAAATAACATAATTAACTGCTAGTCTAGTCTCCTGGGTACATTGAGGAGGGGCCGCTATTTGCTTGCTGAGCAGAGATGCTGCCTACAAACGGCGTTCCAAATTAGTCACTTATGAGGTTCCATTACATTTAGGTTGCTGCCTTACAAGGAGACAATAGACAGCAAGGCTGCTCATTCGATTTTAAAACAAAGCGACTGTGGCGCCGCAGCAGAAAAAAAGCAGAAAAAAATGTCTGAAGTGACATTCAAATGTTGAACCGCTGAAATTCAACGAGGAAAAGATAAGAAAGAATGAGCGAGTAGTCATTTCTCGATAATAAACGACTACACGCTGCGGTGAGAGAACCAGTCGACGTGCCGATACACACCCCAAAATAACACAACAATAACAATGACAGCATGAATGCATTACACCGGTCTGGAGGAAACAGGGAATGAATGCTGATTTTAAGAGCCTTGCAGGAGGGAGGCCGACATCAAAGACATTTGCAAACAACTTCTCTCAAAGCCTCTCTCTCTCTCTCTCTCTCTCTCTCAGTCGTGTGTTTACACTGTTTGTGAACATTAATCAGAGGGCAAAAGGTGACAGAATGTAAGAATAACGCAAAAGAAAAGGACAGTTTGTGAGCGGAGGTCAAATATTCCAGACTTTCTTTTATTCTTTATGTTCAGCATATCAAAGGAAAGTCATAAATCCATGATTATCAGGGCGAGTGCAGGGACAGGACAATCCCCTCTGTGGAGATTCGGAGAAAGTCGGTTTAAAATGCAGCAGCCAAAGTGGGCGAGCATGAGTGTGCACACGTTCACAAACACACAGGTGAGATAGGAGACATCTTCAAAGGCCCGGTGTCACATCAGTTAGCTTTGTTACGGCGCATATGTTTAAAGATGCATTGAGCAAATGACTGCACTCTTTTGAACATCCCTCTGCATAAAAAATGAAATAATGAGAGAGAGATAAAATAATGGAGAGCAAGAGAGGAAACAAATGAAAGAGAATATTCATTATAAAGGCTACATCTGTGCACTGCATCAAAGAGGTTTGTGTGTGCTTAAATACTTAACTGCACTTTGGGAACAAATTTGTCCACAGGGGTGATCAAAATCTGACAAATATGACCCTACTGTGATGTCTTAATTTGAATTTTAAAAGATATATAGCGATTTGTAAATTACAAAAATGCAAAAAGGGCATTCTGTTAGGGTTAGTGTGGGGTTATGGTCTAGTAATTACAATTAGCTGTATATAAAACAACAGAAGTCTATGTTATGCCCCCACCTACAGCTAAGCTAGTGTGTGTTGTGTGTGTTCTGTTGGGATTTAGAACTGTCAGTTCCATTAAAAGGTCAGCAGTATTTCCCCTTGATTACAGACAAATGTTGGACTAGCTATTAATCAACAAGCAGTTGCACCAATACCAAACAAAACTCTCTCACACACACACACAAACGTACACAAAATAGGACAAAAAAACACGCAATGTCCACGCAACCATTTCACAAGGCCTTATAACTGTGTGTGTGCATGTGTGAAATATAGGGGATTTTATTCCGTATATGAGCAAATATAAACACAGAGCAAAAGTATTAATTTTCCCGTCTCGTTCTGCTCTACAGCACCAAAGCTACAAAAACAAAACCACCCTGAGAAAAAAGAGGAGATTCTCTAAAATGTGGACTTTCAGCAAGTGGCTTTAGTGCCCTTGAACACAACACAGCAATAAAACAGGAAGTGATGCATAAACAGGGCAAGCAAGAGGAAATGCAGGGCACGGACCTCTTGACATATTTCGACTGCAGCTTTTCTTGATGTCAGACGCTTGTATAGCTCCTAAGCCAGACGTTCCTGACCGTATTATTCTCCAAGATTCTCCATGCTGAGCGTTTGTACTAAGCAGGATAATATTTAGCGGGCTTAGTCAGTGCATGTGCAAATTATATTGTCTATTCATGAAAAATAAACCAAAGCAAAAGGGCCCTAATTAGACATAATGATATGTGTGTGGAGGCCATGTGTTTGTATGACCAGGTGTCTACTCTCTGCAGACATCACACCCACAGATATATTGGAGTTGCTTGCCACGGCCATATGACAGTTCCCTGTGACGCCAACCCTTATGCCAGATCTCCAAATATGCACACGTACTCGAGGAGCGAGGTGCCTGCATGCTGTGGGCAGCAGAGCAGCATTTCTGAGACACCAGAGGGGGCAGGTCTGGGCCCCTGCGCTGACCCTAAGATATGCAAGCAAAAGCTACTTGAGCTCAGGGTATGTGCGCGCTCAGAAAGGGTGCTAATGAATTTCAAGTTTGTATATTTTTTCCACAAGGACGCAATTCAGATTAACTCAAGATTTTCAGCTTTGCTAAATGAGAGCACTTAAGATGGATCAACAGTTGTTATGGTAATATCGGATTGTATGTAATGATAATTAAAATAATGGGAACATAAAAGGCTTCTATCCCTTTGTATGTGGGGTACTGATTTTTCAAGCTTTCAACTCCCTGCATTTTACTTCAATCGATTTTCTAGTTTTGCAGACGTGGATTAAAATTAGTCAGAGATGAAACATCCTTATCGAAGGCAAATCTGATGTGGAAAATCTCTTTCAGTGCAGAACCTTAATAGCAAATACACGTATGATTTAATTGCTCTTTTTTGACTTTAAGCTCTTTAACATACTCCCTTAATTCCCCTGTAAATGAGACTGTTTCTCTAAAGACATTTTTGATGAGATGCTGTTAGAACAGGGCTGAGTCTGTCCTTCAGATTAACTGTGGTAAGAATCCTGCTGTAGGATTAGATTCTCGCCCTGCTTCACTACTAATCTCAATTAACATGAACATAAAACTGGCTTTGAAATAGGTTTTTATTCTCCTCCCTCTCTGAGATATAGTGGTGACAATTCCCGGACCAAAGCACCGTATGGTGGCTGTATAAATCTCACAGACACTGAGGGCTGTAAAGGTAATGACCGTAACGTGGGGCCCTTCTCTAATGAATTGCCCATGTGGGGTGGGAATGGGGGGGCTAGTTAGTGTGTTTAAAAGTCTCATGTCCCCGAAGCAGTGCTGACTTAAAAAAACTACAGTCAGCCACAGAAGGTCAAACATCCAGTCCTTCACAATTATTCTTTATTCTGCAGGTTGGTGCGTTCCATATGTTTCACAGACTGACTTCAACAATGTTAAAGTTGAAGCACATTGCTGTATAGTTACTGGGAACTTAAAACACTTTCAAATGAATGCAGGAGAAACAAGAGACCATTTTGCCTGCAGAATAATGAATTGGGTGAAACCATCTCATAGACATATATTGAAGCAGGAACCCAACCATATCTAGGAACCAGAAAAACAGGCTAAGGGACTACCTAGTAACGCCCTATCAACCACACAGCAAGATGGTTAAACTTTTCTGAATACCTTGGCATAACAAATGCATAGCAACACCCAAGTAACCACCCACAACACTCTGTTTTCTACAGTAAATACAAATCTAGTCTTTTATTTATGAATACCACATAGATTTGCATATTTTCACATTTGTGTGGGGGAGAGATGGGCTCTATGGGTGGGTGTGCATTCAAACCATTTAGGCTACATTTTTAAAAGCAATCCACTTATTCGCCGAGCTCAGCTGAAATGTGCGGCTTTGTTTTTGGTGAGAAGTCTTTCTGTTATGTGTGTTTGGCCTCAGGCTTTGAGCACATCATCACCAGGAGTCATGCCACTGTATCCTGCAGTCAAGAACAGACAAATGCATGTGGAGGGTCATCGTGGTTCAGTTAATGGTTTCCTTCCTAACAGCCCCAAATAATCAAAATAAAAGCGTTTTATTACTAAATGTTTGGCGAGTCCATTTGTGTTTTGTGGCCCACACAGTGAAGCATGTCAAGTAGAGGAGGTCAGAGAGTGTTCTAACATCAGTTTTACAAACTGAACACTAACTACAGAGGTTCAATCACTGTTGGTAGGTGGAAGACTACAAAATATTAATGAGGCAAAAAATTAAACAAACAGTAAAACAAAAGGTAAGAAAGTAGAATTTAAAACTTTAAAATTAAAATTTGATATGATTTGCGATTATGTTAATGTGTTAATGTACTGCTACAGTCTTCTTCACCTAACAACGTAACAACGGGAGGCAGTTAAACATAACCACCATTTTGAAACCACCATATGAAAGCCTTATAAACTAGTTTGACCATCTAGCAATTAATTAGGGATAATCAGTGTTTCTTTTACTAATTCAAATTAGACCAAACTTCCTTTAATGTAACTGACTTTAAAAAGGATTACTTGACACTACTTAACATTAGTTTAGAATTAAATCATAGATTTGTACTTTATACTTTTATTTGTAGCAATCAAACATGATAATATAATATCAAAGATATTATATCAAAAATATAGACACTCACTAAAACCCACTAAATTTTATATGTTAAACCTCCACACCCACACTCAACTACCTTTAAAACACTGTGCCTCTGCTGCATGGGGACAATCGGGAGAATTCATTGTCAATCATATACAGTATAAATACCAAACCTGTTGTAACCAATGAGTCCAGCACGTGACGTATAATAGTCAAAACACAAGATAATTTGACTAAAAAAGAGAGCCAAAAAGATGTCTGTTTTTACATCTCTTCTCCTGCCCTTTGCGTGTAATTACGCACTGAATCTGGCACAAAAGGTCATACACGAGACCTGACTAGAGAGTTTCCGCACCTGTCACGCACCCGACAGCCAACCAGAATCCAACCGCTGCGCATTTACCAACGTGTCTTTTTGCCAATTGAGCCCTTTATGCGGCTTTGTGCATGATTTATTCTCTACATCTGACTGCACCCATGATCTTCCAGCCTTATGGAATATGATGTTCCTCATCTAAATGCAGGAGAACGTTTCCTCAGCGGGAAGACAGGACACGAGGAGAGGTTGAGAAATTAAAGATGCATGAAGCTCCACACATCCCCCCGGAAGATGATCAGCACGCTTCCATACTCTCCACCAAAATCTTACAGCACTGCTGCATCACGAAGCGAGCGCTAACTATATGCAGGTCTTCTTCATACACCCTACAGAATCACAGACTGCTTCACATACCGAATAGCGAATACCCATCAGGCAATGGGGCTTTTGTTTTCCAGAGCAGCTTTGAGGATAGCACACCTGTTTTTTTGAAAGCTAAACACTAATTGCTTGTTTGCTACTGCTTAAACGTTCTTTCCCTGAAGTCTGCGTGCAACAAAATTCAACAAATATAAAAACAATGCGCTAAAAGACGGAGAAGTCTTTCTGTCTTCTCAGAGCTAATGAAGTCAGGCACTTGAATTATTCAGTTCTCTGTAATGTAAATGGTTGAACACATAAGGATAGAAGTGCTAATTTAGTCAATGTCTCTCAGTAGTCTGAATATGCACAGCACACAAATTAGACGAGAAAGAGCTAATTAAAAAGCAGCTTGCAGGCTAAGATGGTTTTGCTAGTCTTAGATGGTTTCCCAGCCTGCTCGGCTTGGTCAGGTTTTAAGAGCTAAATTAGACTGACAGACCAACTAACCAGCTGAAACCAGCTTTGTCAAAGTAAGAGACCAGCTAAACCTGGTAAACCCAGCTTTTGTAAGCTGAGACCATCTGAACCCAGCTTTGTCAGGCTGAAAGACCAGTTAGACCAGGCTGGGATACCAGAAAATACCAGCTCAATCCAGCTTTGTCAGGCTGAAAGACCAGTAAGACCAGGCTGGGATACCAGAAAATCAAAAGAGTCTTTTTGCTTTTTAGTTGCCTAAAAAAAAGAATTTCACATGTACAGGCAGAGAAAGAGGTGAATGTCTTTGTAATAACTGAGACAGAAGTTTCAGGGCATAAGAAGAGACAGGAAGTGCCTATGATGTGATGTCTAAAAAGGAATCCAATCTGGAGGTAAAGTACGGACAAAGCAGCAGATTGGAATGGAAATCCATAATCGCAATTGACAGCAGACAAATTCAATGCGCAGAACAAAATAAAGGCATGATTACTGCAGCTGGGGGAGAGAAATGACTAAGAATTGAAGTATCAACACAAACGTGAGAAGAGACAGACACAGACTCACACGCTCACAAAACAAAAAGTTTATCACTACTGTATCCGCACTGATGTGAACACATCGTGTCTCAAGAAACACACACAATAAAAACCTCTCACACAGAATACAACAAACTCCAATGAAAAAGCAAAAACAGCAATCACCCAAGTAAAGAGACACATATAAGGGAAAATAAGACAAAATAAGATAGACAAAACAATACTCACATACTGTATCACCCTTTTCTTTCTTTAATATATCAGCCCAGCTAACATTAATATTAGTAGAAGTTTTCAAAGTTATACATCATATATAAGCAATTATTCTTAAATAGTTCATGTAAGATTTTAAAAATGTTACAGAAAAATGTTTGAATAACTTTCTTATAACCAGGCAAAACCATTTATACAATGTCAAAAAAACTGGACGTTTTGAACGTTTCTAGAACGTTTCTAGAAAAAAAGTTTTTAATGTTTTTGTTACCTAATGCAAACGTTAGAGAAACATTCTTACAACCTAAAATTGTTAGGTTGTATGGTCTGCTGGAAGCCTTACTTAGATTTCTCAAAACCTGGAGAAGATAGAGATTGGACAGTAGTTTCAAGTATTGATCCTGCTCATTATTAAAAAGGCAGGAAACCAAGTACACATTAGGAAGGCTAGCATGAGCATCATGACTAGCAATCAACAGCTTAGTGGCAGAACACTTTTGATATCAGCAATTAACTTGTGCCAAATTGAATTAGCTTCAGCCAAAACCTTAATCTATTCAGATCATGTTCTACACCAGATATCAAATCACTTCACAAGAAGACTAGGAATCTGTGAGTGCAAGACATACTTCACACTTCACTGGAAATGTTCACGCTAAGTCTTGTTAACCTCTTTCCCTCTCATTTTCTGTCTCTCTCTCTTTGTGTGAAGTGTAGGGGCCTTTGGACCCCTCGAGTCCTTATTCTGCTTTATTGATGATGGAAGAGCTTTGTGCATCTGGACAAATTGAACAACATCTGGATGTCTGCTGTGTTTTTGTGTGTTTTGCTGCAGACATATTCAAATCCGCCTACATGGGGACATCTGGACACTTCTGTTTGTAATGAGTTCCGGTGTCATTGGCAGACACTGTTCGTATCAGTTTCGTATGTTAACAAATTGAAACAAGCCAAATTTAAGCAGCATTGCTTTTCTTGGTGGCAGTCCATCTGCCAAATCAGTTTCTCTGTAGATGTTTCACTGAAATTAATGCAATGCTAACTAGCTTGTTTGTTGGATGGCTGCTGTATGTAGGCCCAGGCGGAATGTTTCACTTATTTTCTGTGTTCATTTCAGAAGCAAATCTGTGGAATAGATTTAAACATGGTACAATGTGCTAAACGGCCTTGATCATAGTGTCCTAATATTGGAAACTGAAAGCATAATCTAAATTATCCAAAACATTTAATCAAACTAACACGAATGGGGCGTGAATGACAGTCGTTGCAATTCTGCAAAGCTTTTACTGAAGTGGTTGAGCTACTGAGTCTGTGTGGGCCTGGCTATAAGTAATGTGTTTATGGAGTTACACAGAGCAGATAATAACGGCATTTTTCAACTGTTTATTTATGCACAGCGTGAATTCCTTGTCAAGGACAGGTCACAGATTTTACGTTTGCATAAATATGCCTCTTTATGACAAATTATCACTTTCCATGTTGATATTCATGGCCTCACAAACTTCTCAATTTCAGCCACAATATTGCGCCATTTTTCCATGAGAGGCCCAATCATTCTGAAGAGAGACAGAATGGTCACTCAGTTTGATATATTCAGTTATGACAACCCACAGCCTGCCTTCACAAACTGATGATATATGTATATATTCAGTGCTGACGAGCACAATAAAACATAGCTCTATTTTTGACATCTATATAAACACGATGTGAAATTTTTCAGTCCCCCGAGTGAAAGGAAGGGACCTTGATGCTCAGCTAGAGTGAAAAAGATTTGACATCAAAAATGTCTTTTCCACGGGCACTGCAATGCACATTTTAATTTAGCCCGTGAATGTGAGTTTTTCTGTTTGCCATTTCGACAATTCCTCAGCCATTCCAAAAGTAAACCTCGGATGACCCGATGACATCACGGGCGTATGTGAGGCCCGAGATAAAGGTTTAATTTCCTTTTAGAGTGGCATTTACACATGAGCCCACTGGGAGCCTGAGGTCGTCTAATAACCTGGCCACACTGCACAATGGGGCTTCACGAAGAGAGATCAGAACTCTGAACTGCTTCAACAAGACTCACTGTAGCCGACATCTCTGCAGCAAAACATGCTGATGCTCATTTATTAATAATTGTGTACGAGAGACAAGACTAGCATGCACACAAAAGGTCCTAACACAAACTTTCTGCTGGATTCACTGCAGGTGCACGCACAGAATTTCGTTTTACCCTCGTCCTGAGGTGGATGAATCTGGATTATTCTAAATGTGTGAGTTTGTGCCTGCAGTTAATAATTAGCATAATACACACCCAAAAATTCTTCATCTTTAAATCTTCCAAGGGTTTTTCATACAACCTCTCCACAACAGCACTCAGAGAGTACACACAGCAAGAGTGAAGAGTGAAGACAAGTGTGTCATTCTCAAAACAGGTTGATTACAATGTTTTGCTGTATGTTCCAATATAGACACTTTAATGCAGAATTAAGCTATAAAACATACTGTATGGTCATATAGTTATTCGATTTCTAATAACAGTGGATTGTATACAAACAAAAACCTGTTTAATTGAACAAATGTTGTTTCAAGGTCACCAAGAGTGTGATTTTGCATATATGTTTGGTTTAAGTTTCAAATGTATAGATAAAAAAGGAAAAATCATTTCAATGTAAAAAAATTACAGAATAGAATAGAACTGAATAGAATAGAATAGAAATCTAGTGTATTTGGTTCACAGGCATCACAGATCTCAAGCCATGCGAGACGTGCACATCATTTGTCAGAGGCATTCTTTCACAGATTCACAGATTAGAAACATTCTCCATCTCTCGCGCTTTCCGTGCTCCTGCGTTAATGTTGCAGTCTGCCAGTGGGGATGTGGGACTCACAGTCAAGTGTTTGCCTGCTGTACAGCTCTGAGCTGATGCTAAGCACTGAAATCCAGAGGATTTGGCCCATGATTTACGCCCTTGGTGCCAATCCTGTTCGTTACATTACAGACCTTTGAGCTCCTCCAGGTGATGGAACCCAGCAGAGGGTAATTAAGCCACAAATCCTGCTCAGATGAGTTTCACTGGACTCAGTTATATCTGCTCACGACTGAGACTAATGGAGCTCTTTCATCTAGACCTTCTTCCAAAGCGGTGGGACTTCAAATATAGAGATAATACAAGCATGGGACTGTTAAAAACCCTTTGGCATTTTGACTCAAATTACTTCACATTGCTTTTGGAGTATATGGGGTGTGTTTCACCCCATGATTACGTCTATGCCGTAGGCTCTTAGAGGCCATCACTTTTAAACCAAGCTACACATTGGAATTTGGATAAGCAGAGGATGCAATCCCAGATAAAGACAATCTGACATTTCAATCAGATGAGATAAATGAAGATAAAGGAGGAGATTTTTTCCATAGATTTAATAGTAAGCTATAGAAGCCCATCAACCTTCTGTATTTCTGCTGCAGGAGCCAAAACGCCACAGAAGGCCACATGAAAAAACAATCTCCATCAGACTAGAGAAAAACTAAAGGATTCTCATTTCTAAATGACATTGATTTCCTTCACAACAACAGAGCAACAGGGGCTGGTATATATAATGGTGTCCATATTGGAAAACACCAGCATCTGTTGAAGAACCCAGTCTATTTCCAAACTAATGCTGGAGATGATTACTGTGGGGGCACTGTTGAGGTTCAACACAGACTTACTGCGACTGAGTGAATACAATGATTGCAAGCCGACAGACTGAATTTTCGACCCCTCCTTAGACTCACCATGACAACTTTTTCCAATTTTGATTCTCCACTGAATTAATTTTGTAGGCCGTAGATGAAGCTCAGTGTGGCTTTGGTAAAACCAGCTCTCTACTTTAATTGGATTCTGTAATGACATACATTGGGTGTCAAAACAATTGTTCAGAATATTTTCCACTGGCTACATCCAGGACCTTCAGCATGGTGAGGGATGGTTCAGTGGCCTGAAACGGAGATGTTTCACAGAGAGGGTGGATTGCGTGGGTAAGCCGTGCACACTCAATCGTGTTCATCCCCCACACACTCAAAACACGTCATTACGCTATTCAGCGATCCCTAAACTGGGGGAGGAGAGGCGGGGGAATCTGGATCCGATGGACCATTTATCATACAGCAAGCAGGACAAATGTAAAACAGAATGAAACTCAATCCTAGATCCTTATTTCACCTTAAACAGATACCAGTAACACACACACACTCATACACATACACACAATGATTGTGGTTCAAAGCAGCTTTCAAAGATACGGGATTATTGTAGCATTTGAGGCGCAATGCAGTCAGGTAACAAGTAGGTAATCCAAAGCTCTGGATTTTCTGTTTTAAGGAGCCCCACGCGTTTTGCATACACTATTATGTAATATCCTGCAGCTGCTCGAATTGGAACACAGAGACACAAACCTCTTGATTTATTGATTCAGGTGAGGATGGATCGGACATTAAAACAGCAGGACGTCTCTGGCAGCTGGGGCGAGAGCCGCGGCCGTCGCATCTACACGTCTAAATCAGGAGAGCTGCCAGACAAGCAACAGCTTCCCATAATCCAATTCAACAACAAACATTCAGAGTAAAGGTCACAAGGTCACACTAAAGTATCACGCTCAACATTTTGCACTTGCTGGAGAGTACACGAATGGAAACCCCATTGTTGTTTGTTTGCTGTTGTGTAGCATGTCAATCATCAATGTAATAAAACGAAAAATCCATGAAGCGTTTTGATGGATTCTTAATTCATTGCCTTGAGGATAAAATTACATCCACACCAGTACAGTGAAAGGTCATGATCAATACTGTAGAAATGCACAGTAAACCTGCTGACAATGAGAGAGAGCTGCTGTCTCAGCATACATTTCTCAGGAGATAAATAAGATGCGGGAAGTCCAAGGTCGTTTTTGATTGCTCTATTAGTGCCAGCGTTTCATTGTGATATTCTGACGTTCCACCATTATGGAGCATAAATAGATCCACACGCAGTTACTCTCCACAGCCTCTGAACTCTGAAAGAGGGGGAGGTCAGAAATACAGTGAGAAAGAGTGAGGCAGTAGATCTTCTGTCATCCTTTGAGGTCTAAATGTGCCCCAGAGAGAAAGACCTGCATGTCAGGGTTCAGCAAGAAGTGCAGAGACGGAGCGGAAAATCTGTGACTTCACTGACTCTCTCCACAGCTGGATTAGAATTTCTGAAGTTGCAGAAAAGACGTTTCTGAAGTTACGGGTCAAAGTTCGAAGAGAACGATTCCTGCCTTTCCTGAACGTCAGAGGCTTCCAGGAAACAGTTGAAACAAGAACTGAAAATAACATTATTTACTCACTCTCTCGTCATTACAAACTTGTATGCTGTTATTTCTACAATGGAAAAGAACATGAGTATTTTAAAGCATATAGCTCTTCTCCAGTGTTTTTGGTCACTATGAATTTCATTGTATGAGAAAGTTCTATGTGAAGATTTTCTGAAGTTTTGTATATTTCATGGACAAATAGCAGCAGATGGGTTTGGTTCTTCCAAATGGAGGTGAATAAATAATGACAGAATTCATTTTTGGATGAATTATATCTTTAATAACCTCAGTTTGCGTCTGTTGTTTGAAGCTGCTCTCTTAACATTCCTGCTTCATCATCTCTGTGATGTCTCTTCTGTTGTTTCCTTTGCAGAATAAACCTGTATCCATCACATTTGTGTTTACTGCCTCCATTAAAGCTGGGCTTATCTGACTGGATGCATCGCATTAAATCTGTAGTTATGTATTAACATTGCTATCACAATAATGACCATATTCATTTCAAACTATTTCAATTACTGACCCGTCAGGCCATTCTCTCTCTCTCTTTCTCTCTCTGAGCAGTGGGTGTGTGTTCTTCTGAACAACCATTAATGAAGTGTCAGTTCTTCAGAGATCCACAGATAATTAGGGTCGCTCTCTGAGAGCAGTGATTTTAACAGCCTTTCTGCAGACTAGGTTAAGATGTTTCAGCCTGGATGGTCATCTTGACATAGTGTCTTTACATGTATATGCATGTGTGTTTCCATCAAATTTGCAGAGGTAGCCTGTCGATACCTGTTAGCATTTATCAGTGTGTGTGTGTGTGTGTTGGGGCTGCGCCTGTAGTAGCTCATTGTTTTGTGATGTAGTATATCATTCTGTGCCTTATTAAGTTAAGAAGCACGGGTGTCCCACAGGGACTGGGAACAGCTCCAACTATGTCCAATCAATGTCACACCATCCCCAAGACTTAAAGCATGTAGTCAATATGCTTTCATAATGACCAGCCGTGCTGCGACTGCATCCATAACTGTGGTGTTAATATAACCCACTGGGCTTCTGATATAGATTTACCCCCAAATCCAATTAATACAGAATATCTAAACAGAGTAAAGGGTGCGAACGCTGCAAAACGTGCATTCACAACATTATTTGGTTATTAACACAAGAGATTCTAAAGACACTTAACAGCAATCAAAATGCTTAGGAAAACATGATTACAAGCTCTGCTAAATTACAAATCCCCCGATCAATATTTCCTGTAATTGTACAATTATTGTCTTTAGAAATTCTCCAGCATTACAAATCACTTTGAGGTGTTAATGCAGAAATATATTTTAATATATGGTGTGTATTTGTATTGTTTTGCATTTTATTTTGTGTATTCTGATTTGGTCTTTTAAACAGTTTTTTAAAGAAATTGCTTAAGATATATAAACTGCTACATTACAGACACTGGCAGAAGCATGACACAAAACCAATCTACGCATCACAAATTATGTACAGTACATTAAATCCTGCTTGTCTAACTAGTGCCAACTCACTGCACCAAATCAGGTGTATGATTGTAGGGCTCCCAGCTGACAGAGAGTACAGTCAACCTTTAAAAGCAACCGTGGCAGAAAAACAACTGCTCTCCAACAGCTTCCAGATACGCCTTTAACGTAACAGCTGTTTCTACTAGACAGAAGTGAGATTAACTGTATAGCAAACTAAGACTTCTCCAGCAAACTGAGTCTAAAAATCTCACGTTTAGAATTTCACATCTCAACAACATCTCAAACTGTGCTCGGGACATGTGCAAGTCTGCACATAAATTTCAGAGATTTTACTCTGACTTTGTTTGAAGTTAATTTTGTATTTACACATTTTTATTTCACCTTAATTTTAAGGAGAAACATCCAAATAAGATAACACAGTATTTAAAGCATAACTGAGAATTTAAATCTATTGAATGCCCTGAACAGAACTTAATTTTTATCTTGTTTTCTATTTTAAATATCCAAACATCCTTAAACCAAGACAAATTTAGCAAATCTGTGTAAGATGATACAAATGTTGTCAGCTAACATATGCTTAAAACACACAATATAAATTAATACAAAAAAATAAATTAACAAGCATACATCTGCAATATCAATAAAGCTGGGTTTAAGAATAAAACTTCTAAATTGACTGATAACTGATGTACAGAATATAAGGTATAAATCTCTACAGTTACAGCTATACAATCAGAGCTGCTGACAGTGTTGAGAGACTCTGAGGGTTTCATCACCAGCACAGGTGTGAGTG
The DNA here is from genome assembly GCA_036877575.1 of Botia almorhae. Classification (NCBI taxonomy): domain Eukaryota; kingdom Metazoa; phylum Chordata; class Actinopteri; order Cypriniformes; family Botiidae; genus Botia; species Botia almorhae. The sequence continues at coordinate 152,733 of JAZGTJ010000053.1, forward strand.
AATAATTACGCTTCAAAGTGTCTAAAGCATAATTATGAGTTTGTTCAGTATTCCTGAAGGGGTGCTCAATTAAACCTCTATACAAAACAACTCAGTGGAGGAAATCGATATGAAGCAACAGCAGATCACGATGCAGTCATGCAGATTTTTAGCCTTTAGGTCACTTAAAGATTGGGAGATAAGTTGTAAGAATCAATGGGTGGGTGGGGGGGTCTCTTTCGCTCACCCACAGGTTCAGGAATAGCGGCTCCTGGGCTGAGCAAGGCCTGCTGGGTAATTACAAGGAAAAGGTCAAACAATGAGCTAATGGGTGTCACAGGGTGCTAATAGGGCAACGGACACAAACATGCACACACACACACACACACACTTTATTTATGAACATATACACACATGACATTGCATCACATGTCTGTGTAATGCAGCAAGATTCATTCTGATCTGAATAATTCTCATTAATAAATGTAAGAAATGCACAGCAACATGCACCGCATCCCTGCAGGCTATGTGCAAAACACACAGTGAGCTGTCAATAAACCTGCCTAGAAATACAAGCACACACACGCACACACACATACTTTCTAAGTGTCAATAACCCTGCATAGTTTATGGAGCTCTGCTTGTGCTGCTTGTGTTGCTGTGTGCATGTCAATTTTTAGGAGCTGATCAGCCCTGCAGTACAGGGAGAGAGAGAGATGGAGAGAGAGATGGAGAGTAAGAGGGAGAGAGAGAGGGGGTGGAGGTTGCTAAGGAGAGGTGAGGGAAACAAAACCACTTTGAGAATCCTGAAACAGTCGTCAGGCTTGATTAGGAATCATAAAAACAGAATCACAAGGTCGACAAATACCAATTTTTATATCACACAGTTTCTGAATTACCGTGCATTACAAATACTATTGTAGGGAGAGGTGACCTGGGGCTTTGAAAGTTATTCTTGAGGAAATATATGTGAATACATCTAAACTACTACATACACACATTATTTCTGGCATTAAGAATCAATTAAGAAATCAGAATTCATTTGCAGCAACGATTATGGACTCCCTCTATATGTGTGTGTGTGTGTGTGTGTGTGTGTGTGTTGCTTTGCTTAACCATATATTGAGGACAAATGTTTACCTAAAAAGTCAGGAAAACCTGATAAATCTGAGCAAAACCTCCTTTTGGGGACATCGTCCTTTGGAAAAACACTATAAAAATATAGTAAATTAAGTTGTTTTACAATTGTAAAAATGTCAATGGAACGTCCCCATTTTGACAGATAAGCAAGCATGTGAGTGTGTGTGTGTTCTTCTCTGGTGCTCTGTAGCTCGTGTAAAAACAGTTAGTATGCTAATCATTCTTAGACAAATTTGTCTAAGAACTGTTTGTCATTTTGATGACAAAGGAAAATTGAACAAAGACAAAACAACCTTTGGGCTCCGCAAAGCAAGTGTGTACACACCTCCCTGTCAGCATTTACTGGTAAACGCTACAAGAATACACATTCAAAATTATTCATTTGACATGAACTTCTCTGCTACAGGAGCTTAGAGTTAAAAATCTACTTTAGTGAAATTGCAGGATATACAAAATGACAGAAAATGACAGTTGCTATATTGTGAGGACATGAAGGGAATAGGATTGGCAAATGTTGCAGGCCAGATTCAAACACAACACAGCACAATATGTCGGCGCATGTGACCACTAAGATTCATAAAACACATAAGGCCAGACAAACACAGACTGAGAGAGAGAGAGAGAGAGAGAGAGGAGCTTCATTGTACAGAACTCTGTGAAAGGCTGTCTAAACTAGCAGCAGACTACTCTGATAAACAAGAATGAAAAGCATTAGTGACAAAAGAGAAGAAAAAACAGGCAGCCATTCACTGAGAAAAGGATCACCTCAAAACCTAAAAACACTTCACAGTACACGTGCCTCAGAGAGAATTTAAACCCCTAGCGCAGAGACACGCGGACCACTACAGCCAAACCACAACAGCACCACAGCGTGGGAGACTGGAGAGAGAGCGAGCAGATAAAGAGATAACAGCCAGAGCAGGAAAGGAAACAAACACACTCTCAGGGTTTACATTTTTGGGTGAGCTATTCCTTTAAGAATATAAAAAGTCAGAAAATATCAGGAAGGGGTTTTGTAGAATTGCATATGTCTTCTAGCATATTTCAGACTGCAACGCACATAAATACATCTTAAATGTTTCACACAGGGAATAAGGTTTACGCTTAGGTACTTAAATATATGTGTGTTTCCAGAATAATGTGTTGAAACTCACCAAAAGCAGAGAATCATCATCATCGTTCATGTCTGGAGTTATGAATGTTTAGGAAGAAGACAATCAGACAGCTGTGTTCTGAGTGCTTTCCCCACATCTAACACAATGACAACACAACTACAGTGACTGGCAAATGCAAGCAGAGGGTAAGGGTCTGTGATGTAACCCATTTTAATTATACCACTCGAGTGTATGATCCAGATGATCACTTTATAGTGTAGGACACTGAGATCCGCCCATCTCTCAAACAGCCATTTCACTGTGTGTCTAATGCAGTTAGCATCGACCCCCTCCAACGTCGTACGGGTCACTTCAAAACTTGTTTTCCTAAATGTAGTTTTGTGTGTATGGTAGTGCTCACATAGACACACAGTCTGTTGTCTTCAATCAGACAAGTGCACTAGTTTTTATCTCTCTTTCTCAGACAAGATACTATTGTGGGACATTGCAGTGCATTGTGGGATGTCAGGTCACGGTACCCTCAAAAGCAGCACTACTACGTTTTGTGTATGAAGGAACCTTCTAGGGCTTCAGAAACCCATTAAATCATGTTTAATGATCTAAAACAAACTCAAGCAAATATTTACTGACTATAAATGCACATTTTTGGTAGCATTGCCTTTGCTTGTGGTTTGTTTTCTGCCTGCCTGCGAAGGCAGAATTTTTCCACTTTTGGCCACAGCAGTAATTGTGCATCCAAAACACTGTGTCCAATCACATCGCCCCAAACATGTCATTTAATCCCCTTCTTAAGCGACCTCATCCAATCACATCACCCCAAACATCTCATCCAATCACTTTCACCAGCAAATTCATCCAATCAGTGCCTCCAATCAATGAAATCAACCAGAAAAATAGAGCAAGCAAAAGGAAAAAGACAGAGAGAGAGAGACAGGATTGAAGAAGGTCCAGGAAGGAAGATGAATTGTTGATTGACACATTCTTGTGTGTCAATGTGAGTGTATGTGAAATGAGAACAGCAACATCAGGCAGCATCGACAAAGCTCTGATCAATACTGCTCAGCCCCATCTAGAGAAGATGGAATTAATGATAATGAAGCCAGAGATAGCCAGAGAGAGAGAAAGAGAGAGATTTCTGTAATGCTCAGACCACATTGTCCAAGTTGTTGCTTGTTCTACACTATACATACACACATAGACACATTCTACACAGCTATATAAAGACTCAGCATGAAAATCTCTGATACCAGCATCCATGATCAATTTATTGGATTTTTTAAAATGCTAGCAGAAGTGTAATGTGTGCACACTCGATGCAGTCATCCCACTGCTCTAGTCATTAAGCGTCTCTTCACTCACTGTGTGATGTAAGGACCCAGAATTATAATGCAGAAGCAGTGCGATCGCCGACATCATAACTCCGCGCATCCTCAAACGGCACCTGTGGATCTTCCCGCCCTGCGCAGCTGCTGCAGAACTCAAAAGCTTTATAAAAGACGTCACAACCCGCAGAGCTCCATTAAGCAGGAAGTGGCTGCTGTGAAGAGCTCTACGTCACCTGAAACGAGACGGCTTCCTTATGGATTACGTTTTTATGGCACCATGGGCCTTGATTCTGCCTTGTCAAAAACATGACATGACATTTTAAGCTAATTAAAAGGCTAAGATGGAAGGTAATTGTGTTCAGTGGCAGATGTTTGGTATCCGTGGGAGACAGGAGGAGAAAGAGAACATTTTCACACTTCTGAACATGCCAGTGTCACAGAGACTGAGCAGCCAAGAAATACTGTCAGTAAAAGAGAGAGAGAGAGAGAGAGAGACAGAGAGAAGTAGAGAGAGAGAGAGAGAGAGAGAGAAAGACAGAGAAGTAGAGAGAGAGAAATCGAGAAAGAGAGAGAAGGAGAGACAGAAAGAAGTAAGGAGAGAAAGAGAGGTACAGAAAGAGAAATAGAGAGAGAAATCGAGAAAGAGAGAGAGAGAAGTACAGAGGGAGAGCGAGAGAGAGAGAGAGAGAGCAGGAGAGAAAAAGTGAGAGAGATTGTGCAGACAACTGACCGTTTTATGATTTTCCTTGGCCAATTAAACATTGCCAACAAACACTGACATGCATGAAAAACAAATAGCCTGCGAACTATTAATGAGCCGTGTCATATGCTTATGAAAACTTTACTGTCTGTGACTGGATGACATGCCTGGCCATATGTGTAGCATGTAAATCCTGGGCAGACACAGAATGTTCAGTGTACACAAATCAATACAAGATCAAACACAGCCAAAACAACCAGGATACACAATCTGCCAGGGCACAAATTACCACAGATCAAATATATAGAAATCTGGCCACACACACATACAGTAACTGAAGCAAAAGATAAAAGCTGGAAGAACATAAGAAAATTACTTTGCCAGTGAATAATTTTTGTTGCTGTTTATTTTATCTGGTTAAGCAGTTACAAAAACATTTTTTTCTGTACTTTTACTGGCAACAATTTATAATAATATCTTGCAGAAACAAGCTATAGTTTTATAGCTATAATTATTTATCTCTGTATGTCTATTTAAATGTATATAAACAACCAATGTCTTGACCAAGATTATTAATGAAATTTGTAAGGTGTAACATTCTGTTTCTCTGCAAAAATATGAGCTGCTTGACTTTCTAGTCATCTGTCATAAAGTGACTTAAAGTGACATCTAAGTACACTTTAGATTTCAGAACATTCTAGAAATTAAAAGCCACGGAGCAGAAGAGAATCATGCATTTCAGCAAGTTGATTACACACATTCATAAACTGACATGCAGGATTATGTGCAACTAATAGTCAGTTAACAGTTTTCAATCATGGTTTAGAAAAAGGCAGTCTAGATTATCAATTGTGGGTCAATAAAAATCACCTGGCGAAACAGACTTAGATTTTCTATTAATCTGATGCAGGATGACCAGTCCGACTTCATCCTCCACCAAACAACAAGCTTCAGCTTGACACGGTCAGTCGGCTGATCACAAATCAGCCCTGAAACAAGCAGGGAACACATTCACTGCAATCTCCATTAGTATAAATCCTGTGTTTCGTCTATCAGACAAAAGCCAGAGGTTTTCTTTATCCGTTTATTTAGAGAGCTTCTCAATTCTCAAACTAATCAGCATGTAATCCGACAAACCGGGCTCAGGCATTTACAGCCCGCGGGTCTCCCAAATCACACCATCTATAACATTAATCCTGAAACCAATCCGACCCGTAATGCCGTCCCTCCCAATTTTACGAAGGACTTCCTTAACGGCAACTAGACTGCGCTAATGAGATTACAAAGTCTATTTTAGAAACTCTTTATTGCCAAAGAGAAAAGAGCAGGGCAGGATGAGGCATTAACCAAGTGTGCCATAACAGGGGTTTGTGGGTGGACATTTATGGCTACAGGGCAGAGATTACAACATGTACATGGTGTTAAACACATTCGGAAACGGAGGTCACAAAAATACATTGAGATGGAGAGCTCGAATTGACCTGCAACGGGAGGAACAGAGAAAAGAGGGACCGCATGAACATAATACGGTGATATGAACAGATAAACTGTTAAAGAACTGATGAGGGCACCCTGGGGAAATGGTGAGTCTGTGGGTCTATAAAGATCTGCAGATCTATGGCTCTATTAAAGTGACACACACGGCCATCAAATTTCACCGAATGAGATCAAAATGACTCCTATCCCACCCCGTTGTTATCGCCTCATCCAATCGCATGCGCAATTATGAAGAAAGCCAACCTCCTATTCAACGCAAACTCAGCCAGGAGGACAATGGCTATCACAGAGGTGAGTCTGGGTTCATGTGAAACTGGAGAATATAAAACAGAAGAGCACTTCTCAGATCTCTGATATGGTTTGGACAAATCAAGCGTGAAAACCCATTACGCTAAATGTCAAAACAAACACAATGAGTTCTGTGCAATCATTACAAAACGCTTTAGAAGGGCTTCAGAGAACGTGGAAACCAAGACGTGTTTACTTCTGGAACATGACGTTTTAATTTACGATTGACCGCTATCGGTGTTAGTGCTAACAGACTCAGGTGATGTTATATTCATTCTCTGGAGGAGAATGAATCTCTGGTAATGTGATCTAGAAGTACAATGCAAGGGAGGAGGGCCCTTCTGCTATCAGAATTAAATAGCTGATAATTAATCATTAAAGTGGTATTATAGGTAATACACTGAAGAGCTAAACCTGTAACATGCTAATCAGGAAACTCAACATCAGAACAACTTTTCTTAACCATTTGTTTAGCAAGTGACCACAGGTGTAGGACATTTTATTAATATAAATGTAAATGTAACATATACATTTATGATCTTTATTTTTTATATATAACATAATTGATAACTTATTTTCATAAATTTGTTATATAATGCAAGAACGACAAACATATATTTTTAAATGTGGCTTTAGTTTTCAAATACTTTAAATGGCCGCAATCAATCAACAGATGGTAAAGTTACCTTGTAAATGATAAGAATAAGTATTTTTGTGTTTGATTAGCCTCTTCAGAAAAAGTATGATACAATTCTCACTTTAGTAAAGTGGGTGTTTTGCTAATCGTTGAAGTTCTTTTTAATTTTTGAGACACAAATACCGACAGATAAATACTCCACTTACATTCACCTAATAGCAAACGGAAATTGATCCATGGCTGAGATCTAACAAAAGAGGAAATGGAAATTGCCAAGCGCTAATTCTCCTCTTTTATGGTCATTTGTGACCCACACACACTCAAACTTCCTGTAATCGCCTCCGATATCTGCCTGAAATCTTTCAGAACAAGCCACCTCTTCTATCCAAGAAAAAGCCCTGATCGATCGATCTGTCAGACACTAAGGAAAGTATTTGTGATCCGGTCAGAGCACTGTCTCTCATTATTGATTTACAAATTCAAAAATGACAAGGCCCTCGTGAATGTCATTGTGAAGATTAACACGACCAGTTAGTGCACGCTTTAGCACAATTTCATTTAAGACACTATACCAATGTCTCCATCTTTGATGACTAAAAAGCATATTTGGCTCCTTTTAGTTTAAAAGGTCTGCGGTTTTGTGTGTAAAACCTCAAATTCCACATTTGTCTTTCTCTTACTTCAGAATCAGTTGGATAATATTTTAGATGTATTGATTGAATAATCATAACCATGACAACCACCTATAGATCAGTGTGGGTAGAATCCAGCTGTTTGCATTACGCAAAGCCATGAGACCAAACGGGTATAAGAAACTGTGTAACCTAGAGAATAAAGAGGAAAAGGATTAGACAAGAGCTCATTCTGTGTTCCACTACTTTATAAAAGGTTTAGGCAATGTAATTCTCCCCTTCACTAATACACACAGAGAGAAACACGCACAGACAGGTATTACATGTTTAATATAGACTGACAATCCAATGCCTACGAAAAAACACCATAGAGTTTAATCCTTTTCTGCTATACAGTCTCTCCCCCTCTCTCTCTCACTCCGTATATTACTTATTCTTCTATGGTTATTGCTAATAAGAGTCATTTCTTGTTATTTATAGCATTAGCTTAGCTCTCGTGTCAGATCTTCTAAGCATCAAATATGAGATGAAATGGCAAAGGCTATATTTATTGTCTTTGAATTCTTACCGTTTTAAGAGCTAGTTTGATACTGATAACAGAGACACAAAGATCATTTTTATTGCGTGCGTGCACTGAATTTGAAGTGTCTATTTCTGTAAGGTTTCCAAGATACCTTTCATCTATAATTCAAAAGGCATGTCGGTTTTTAAAGACAATGTGTACTGTAATGTCAGTGATGGGTGAGCCATAATTGTCATGCTGTATTTAGCATACAACTTTGCTGTTTAAAAATATATTTCTCCTGTTTTATATCAAAGTTGTACAGTGTTGTTACTATCCATTGTTGTTTAAAACTCAAAATGGAAGCATGCGCACAATCACTGTTATAAATGCTAAGAAATGCTAAGGATGGACATTCTTGTTGAGAAGACCAGCACACCTAGTGACCAGCATACAGTATGTTGTGTTCTGAATGCAGGTTCCCAACGTGGCACGGCGATGTACTGGTTTTCATGCTTTTAAACTAGGTTAATGTCCTTGGTAAATCACACTGAGTGATCATAGTCACCAACACCAGTAAGTTTAACTGATAAACACCATGGTTTGAATGGCCCAGAATATAAATTCATGTGGGTCTAAGCTGGTCTTTCAGCATGTCTCTGGATCTGAAGGCCAATATGTGTATAGTAAAGGTATGTTTTTCCATCAACTTATTTTTCCAGTTTTCAAGGTTGGTGAATCTTTTATTAAGTCACAGCAACTCTCAACAAACTATTTTATATCAGAAGCACTCACTGAAAAATGTCTAAACAAACTGGTGTTCAATGATATGAGAATCAATTTTCATCAAAATTCAACGTTCTTGAGTTAACTAAAGCGCATTAAAATATATTAGACGATTTCTGATCTTCGGTCCTCCTCTGAGGGTGAGAATAAGATTAGTGAGACCTTTTCAGCCTTAGTTCCAGTAAAACCGAGATATTTTTATAAAAAAAAGACTTTCTGCAGATGTAACGTTCCTACTTTTATTCTACAGTGTATATTCTAATTTTTAATTTTTAAATATTAGTATTATCATATTACAATATTTCATATATAAAGATGCATACGAGGACCTGTATTCATAGACATCTGGACTGAGACCCTAATATTCAATGACCCTTGGTCTCCATGTAAAATACACATGTTGAGGTCACATCCCCTGTCATGGCTGTTTTATTCATGTGTGTGTGTGTGTGTGTATAATGCAGAAAAGAATGTGTGCATTTGGGTGCAGTTGTGTTTATTTAATTCTTCGTCTAATGCAGTATTAGGGAAGTGTTATGGGTCTGGTAGTGCTCCCCCAGAAGTGCCCCAGTTATTTTAAATGGTTTTGCCTGTTATCTAACATTTAATGAGCGTTTTAATTAATTTCATAATCGTACTTTATAAAACAAAGTTTTGTTATGTTAAAAAATCATGCTGTTCTAAAAAGCAATATTATGACAGTTTCACAGCCCGACCTTTACATGTTGTACCTACTTTACAAAAAAAAATCATATTATAGTTCATTGGTCTTGTTTTGCTTTAAAATGTCTAAAAATCTCTAAAACAAAACACATTTACTTGGAAACAAAATGACACAAGATATTAAGTCTTGCTTTCAGAAAAATCCAACAGAATTTATGAGGTTTATTCTTTAACAACAAGAAAAACAATTTGCCAATAGCATAAAAAAACCTGTTTCTTTCGGGAATTAAGTTAATTTTCCTTACCCCACTGGCAACAAAATATTAATACATGACATTTTGTTTCTCAAGTAAATGAATTTTGTTTTATATTGTTTGGATAGCTGTACTGGAATACAAGACAAAAATACAAAGCTATTACTACAATGTCATGACACTGTTACAAATTTGAAAGCTGACTGGAACCCAGTCTGACCCCCCATCATCCTCCTTGTATTCATGCAATTTTACAAACACCATTTCAAACGAGAGTTAAACATGTTATTCAAAACATTTTAAACTTCTAACACACATTACATTTCAAACGTGTCACCCTGTGCAGTAATTTATCCTTACACAGTAGTACAACTGTGTTTGATAAACAGGACTATAATGGCATACAGGAAAAATTCTGTTATTTTTTTCATGAAGGAGAAAAATAATCATTAACATGTACATGAACCCTTGAAAAAACATGAGACTTCTTGGGGTGTAGCCGCATATTTGCTCTCTCTCACACACTCACTGAGTACTGCATACTCAGATGCTCCTTATCCATTAGCACTTCTATAAATCATTCTCTTTGTTAAAGGAAACTTTTGTCACCTTCTCCATGCATCCCCTGTTGGTTTCTGCGCAGCATGGGAGTGTTAGTAAAAAACATGTTTAACAAAACCACTAGGCATGAATGTTTTATCTTAACTTGCTCTCAAACAGTGCAAACATAAACAGCTTGTGACAGCCAAGAGGTGCATATTGTTTTAATGAGGACATCTGGCTGACAGTGAGGGGGCGTGGCCCTGATTCTGCATGCAAACATGCACATTAAGGGTTCAGCTGGATCTGACAGGATCAAGGCTCCTGGTGGGGTTCTGGAACTCATGGGTCATGTAGGAGATCAGTATTTGCAGAATCAAACAGTATATTTTTGACCAGGCTAATTGCTAATTAGTGAGTTAGATGACACTTATCCAATGTGACTTTTGGTGCACTTGCTACAAGGACAATCCCGCAGAAGCGACTTGAGGCTAAAGGGCCGCTACACTACTGCATCGAATCAACGCCACAGGCTCCGTAATATTCTGCAATATGCAACCGAACCGCTAGGTGGTTATGTCCAATGGCACTTTTATCATTCCAGAGAAAACGCTGGATATTGAATCCCCAATTATCTCCTGATACGATAGACATCAAAATGCATATGTCACAATACAATACACATTTACTGATTTTGTAGCTGAATCGCTTTAATGTTCCTGTAGCTCAACTGGTACAGCATTGCTTTAGCAGTGCAAAGGTTGTGGGTTCGATTCGCAGGGAACACACATATTAATATAATGTATAAATTTATTGTAAGTCACTTTGAATAAAAGCGTCTGCCAAATGCATAAATGTAATGTACAGGGTGGGTGAACTAGGCATTAAAAATTGGCTATAGAACTTGTAGTATCAGTGGAGTCATGATGAAAACAGTGTCTAAATAGACGATAGTAAATAGGTTTTAATATTTCCCGTGTTGATAGTACAGACATCGGCAGCGAAAGGTTCTCGGCCACAATATCCCAAACGACTTCCTTCAGAAGTGCGTTCCATCCCCGACCGTTCGAGGAAACTTGCGTTGATGCCACCAGTACTTACGTTGAAATTTAAAGATTTGCTTTCATTTTCCTATGTAATAAAGTACACGTACAATTTGTTTCAATAAATTTGTAATAGAAATATGGACTTTATTACCAATTTTTAATCTAGTTACCTAGTTACTTAGTTAACCTAGTTACTTTTCACCCACCAAATAAACTGCAAAAGTACTCGCACCAAACGCTTGTTTTCACTGGAAGAAATAGAGTCACGTGAGATAAAAATGTTTCATTTTGTGATAAAGTGTCTGCTAAGTGCCTTATATGTAATAAATATGAATATAAACCATGATAATATTTAGACAGTAATTCTCTTGCTGCAGAAACTCTTGCTAGTATTCACTTCCTGCTATAATTAGGACGAATATCTTAACAGTTTCATAGCACAAGGTTTATTATTAAAACAGTGTACATTTGCATAAAGGGCATTTAGCACAGTGCTATGACAGTTGTTGTGCTATGACAGTCCTGCCCAAACACATTTAAATCCGTCACAGTCATCACTCAAATTAACTGCCAGGAGATGAAGGTATTCAATAAAGGGAGGTCGGGGGAGGTTTTAATGCTGAAATGACAGACAGAAAAGCTGATTTACAGCACAGGGGTCGAGACGATGAGGATTTTCATAATGAGCCTGCAGATCAAGAGACCACGAGAGAGAGCAGATGGCAACTGTGAGAGGTGTTATGAACAGAAGTGACATGGCCAAAAATTTCTAGTGTCATGTTGACTGATTGGCAGGTTTGGGCTTTTTAACCGACTGTCATTCATCTGTTTCAATTTTCCATCAGGCAGTGAAGTATGTTAACCATCAATACTACCATGTGCAGCTATAACCATCAGGCACATATATTTAGCCTCTTACATTGACATTTTATTACGTGTGTATTTACACTTGCTCACTTCATCAGTCTTTATTCATCTGATCGATATGCATATTCTATATGTACTTCAGTTAGCCACATAAATGTGTCTCCACAAAACTGACAATAGATCTAGTCTGCTATTCCTGCACTATATGCTGAGAAAATGAAGCTCAGTTTCATGATGATGCTAAAGCCCCTGATGTGGTTTGAGGGCGATTTTCAAATTGAATACATCACATTTCATCATTTGCTCCACTCTGTGGTAACAAGATAATACACTCTGAAATTTAGTGTGTGTTGTTGCATTTGAAACTATTTAGAGACAGGGTAGAGTTTAACTTTGCAAATCTGTTCAGCAATGGGATTTGATGAGGGAGAGAGAGAGAGAGAGAGAGAGAGAGAGACAGAGAGAACATATGCCGATACTCTGGTGTGTGGGACAACCCACTAGCTTCCAGGTAAACCCTGACAGCTCTGTGGCTTGAATCGTATTGAGCAATGCTTCAACCTGAAGTACCCCACTCAGAAAACAAGTGCAAGGTGAAAAACTCACTAGCTGGGAGAGCTGTGTGTCTCGCAGGTGTGCACAATAGAAAACTCTTGGCTATAATCTGTCACAAACCTACAACATGAATATCAGATGAGTTTCAGTGTGATTACATTCAGAGGAAATTGAATCACCGCTTTTAGGTTGAAAACACCTTTTCTACACATGGACTGCACAGGGACCACGTTTGCATGACAACGCTGAAATCAGAAGGAGAAAACATGATTAGAGTCGTTGTATTGATATCATTTTGCCTCTGGACAGGATTTCCTCTTGAACCTTGAACACCTCCTTTGGTTTTTAACTTCATCTCCGTTTCCTGTGCAAGCATCACCTTCAATCTCAGTAAAGCTGCTTTGTAGCAAGTGCCATTACATAAAGTGCTGCACAAATGAATCGGAATTGAATTGAGTGGAGATTTAGCTGAGAACTGTGACTGCAGAGGTTGATTTTACTCATTCACGCAACACGGTCTGAGTGCAGACTCTGACGGCTCTCACAGCGGCAGTATATGAGAATGACGTAACCTTGCTGTAAGTGTTTGACTGCCGGGAGAAATCTGGGATTATTCCATTTTTTTAATCTGAAATCTGTCACCGGTGTTGTTTCTTCCTGGATGGCTAAAACAATCCCTGTCTGACTCTCTCTGTCTCTCTCTCCCCCTCTCTCTCTTTCTTGGGGGCATGTAAACAAACCAATAATGGTGGTGAGAAGATCAATAGGTTAAGATGCTGAACCGAATGTTCTTAAATGAGTTTGACCCGGTAGCTGAGATAACATTTACTCAGCATTCTATAACTCAACATCCTCGCACGCTCATGACATGAGAGGTCAAAAGGTTAAGATGTCAAACACAAACATTTTTTAAACCGGTCAAAGCATGACGAATCAATGTTGATCCTTGACCAAATTATGGGAATACCTTTACAGTTTAATAAGAGCGTTTATTGAACCTAAGGAACAAAAACAAATCATTTTAACCCTTAAACATTTCTGATGTCAAAAACTCAAAAAGGTGACATGATGTGACCGCCATATTAATGTCAACTATGACTAATGAGTGCTCAGAAACTTCCAGTCACAGTGATTTTGAGTATTATTCCCAAACACTAGACAAACATTAGGAGCATTGAGTTTAAGTACCTCAAACCCATTGTTCCTTCTGTCATTGAGGTCATTAACAACATCTTTTTATTGTAATCTTAAAGATGCAGTAAGCGATTTAAAAAAAACTAAGTGGACCGTTCACCACAACACCATAACACTCTCGTAGCCAATCAGCAATAGGGGACATACAAAACTATATTTAACCCGGGGATTAACAGGGAATTTCTTAAAGTCACTGAAAGCATTTAAATCTAAGGGTCAAAGAGAAGGTGGGGAATACTAAATCTTTTACCAACATTATAAATAGACCTTGGGGGGGAAGATGTAATATACCAAAAAAATGATCTTACCCGTTTAATTCCTTCTGAAACTGGGAAAGAAAGAGAGTGTGCTACTCCTTATTAACCAAATGTACTGTTATTTGTCATGCCAATTAAATGCACTAACTTTTCAACCGAAGATCCTTTTTCCAAGCTGGTTTCTGAGGTTTAGGAAGTTCAGGGCTAACGCTTGTAACACCAATTAGAGAGCTGGTTGAATTCCAAGCTACTGGTGACATCTGGAGAGGAACTCTCACCTTGTATGGAACAGAAATAGCTTGCGTGCTTCTGTTCAACATCTGCCGAGGAGAACCAAAGTAAGTGGCCACACAGCAGCTGTGTTTGAAAAAACTTTGTTTTCAAGATCTGCATTCAGTAGAGAGTAAGAGTACAGAATTTGAGAACCTGTTCCAATGTTTCTAAACTTACAGTACAAATCCAAAAAACACCCAAACACAATTTTAAATATTTTATACACTTATTTTAATCTGTTTTTCAATGTGGACAGTATGCGGTTTTTGGGATTGTCCATGAGAGACAAGGTTTTGAACTTGAGTGAGGTACTTCAGCTAGAAGTATTGCTCAGTATGATTCAAACCACAGAGCTGTCAGGGTTTACCTGGCAGCCAGTGGAGTGCCCAGCACACCAGAGTATTAGCATATGTTCTCTCTCCCTCTCTCTCTGTTTCCCATCAAATCCCATTGCCGTCTGAACAAAAACTCAGAATCTAAACAGATTTGCAAAGTTAGGCTCTTTCCAGTCTATAAACAGTTTCACATGCAACAAAACACACATACACAAACAATCTAGAGTGTATTATATTGTTACCATAGTGTGAAGCAAAATGATGAAATATGATGTATTTATTTTAAGCAATCACCCAGACAGTCCATTATTCAATGCATGCTGACAAAAAATACCAGAGAGCCTCTCCAAACTACTGCACTGCTTTCCCAGATAAAAAGCAAAGCTCAATTAGTTTCAAATTCAGAAGTCCCTGCCTTGTTTCTCTCGTTTGAGCTATAAAGAGCAGTGCATTGTGGGAGTTCTCAGATATCTCTACTCTGCACCATTACCTGTGCTGGAAACAAGATATTTTGGATAGATGATAATGACGTGATGTACTTTCCTTGTGCTTTTGTTAGGCTGACCGTTTGACAGCCCTAATCACATCCCTAACACACAAGCATTCACTTTTCTCTATGTTGTTTTACACATACCTCAAACGTTACTGTACTATTCTCAAACAGACCCATGTCAGCATGTCACTGTCAGTTTAGCTGTGAGAGAACAATCCTAACACATTATCATCCCTGCGGAAGTGAACTCAATTATATTTGGGTTCAGTGTGGACATAGCAGACTGGCTTTAAATTCATTTCGTGGAGACATTCCCGTGACCAAGTGTAAACGGAACATTCACACTCTGATCCAAATGACCCTCACATTTGATTGTTCAAGTGTAAACACCCCCATACACTCACATTAGGTTTCCACACAGTTCTCATTTGTACTCTAATAGTCAGGACCACCGCAAGGCCATTTGAAGAACAATTTCCCCCATCCTGCAGAACAAAGTAGATGTTCCAGCAGGACTACAATGGAAGCTCCTTGACCTTTAACTCTCTCAGCGGTTCTGAAATAAGTCTGATAATCATATGTGACTCTAACCGCGGGCCCTTTCCCCTCCTTTAACCAGACCACACCAAAAGAGACAATTATAATCCTTTTAGCTTAATAACCATCCAAGGCAAATCTGCTTAATGAAGGCATATCAGAACACTGCACTTGTTAAAGACAGAGCGCGAGTGAGAGACTGGGAGAATAGGGAAGGGGGTGGAGACTGTTCATTCCTCCAGGCAGCTAATTATCTGACGGTTGTTTTTTATTCACTGTAAGTGAAAGAGCAGTTTACGGCAGTAACCTGGTCACTCCGCAGTGAGAGGAGAAGCTCTGGGGCCATGAGAGGATCTCACGGACTGTTCTGTCTTCAGAGCTCACACTAATTATACAGGGATCCATTTACATTTGGCCTTTAATCAAGCATGTTGTTTACACAGAGCTCAGGGTGCCGAACAGCACAAGAGGTCTGAGCTTTGTCTTCATGTCCACAGAGGCTGTGTGATGAGCAGGTGTTTATAAAACGGATCTTTGTGCGTTTTTATTCCTCTGCCATCTTTAAACCTTCAATGCCTTTAGAAACAAACAAGCAAAGACCATTCAGGTGAAATAAAGTAACTTAATAAATAAGCAGAGAGTAAAGAATGAATGTTCAACATCTTTGATTAGGATATTGGTTTCATTTATTGTAACATTCCTTCTTTTATTGTTGAATTGCTATTTGCACTGTATAAAAATCTATCCTTGCATTTCAAAGGTGTTACGATCATATTCTAACATCTACATTTGAATAATTAAACATTCAAGTTTATTGCAACTCAAAATGGGGGTGATGTGGTTTAGTGGTAAAGACACGGCAATAGGTTCGAACCTCAGACTCAAGGTTTACTGTTGTGTCCTACAGCAAGGCACCTTATCTAAAATTGCTCCATTAACATCTCATTAACATCTTAGCACTTCTCATATATACTCATTTCAAACAAACCACTAATAAAGGAACGCCACTTGGCCAATCAAATTAGAGGACTGGAACTAATTGTTGTATAGAACAATATAAAACATTAAAATGGCTTGTTAAAATCAGAGTTAGAATTCTAATTCCAATTCTAATTAGAACAGAAAAGAATTCTAATTAGCTTCTGCTCTATTGGCAATTGTTGAATCACAAAGTCACTAAGCTGAAAACAGGAAATTCAGAATACTATTGTACACCACTGCCCACAGTCAGAGTAAATCCCTTTGTAGAAGAATATAACAGGCAAACTTCCAACTCTGATTCTTACGAGCCATAATAAGACTTGTCATTGTTGTCATTGAGGATATATTGTTTCCCTTTTGAGGCTGCAGACATCTGAGATCTGATATGAATGAGATGTCCAGTGATTTGAGACCCAGAGCACATTAGGAATGAAAGTGAGAGCCTGACAGTAGCCATTTTGGATCTCATTAATATGAGACACTGGCCGTAGCTGCACTGGGGACCCAGAGAAGACAAGCTGCCATTTTGAAAGGGCACGTCAGAATGTGAATTGCCAGCTAAGACCTCTTCCTGACTCAGCTTTAGATAAAAGAGAGCGAAAGAAAGCTCAAGAACACGAGAGAGAATTAGGGCCTATGGGAAAGTTATCTCTAACAGTTCAGGATCCAGAAATTTATCTGTGTGAAAGCCAAAGAAATAATGCGTGTGAGACAGGCACGTTGGACGTTTTTAAAATGTTGAAAATGTTCCCCACAGGAAAAGTCCAATTTAAAAAACCATTCATAAAAAAAACTAAATACTGTATTTAAATACAGTTTCAATTCATATTTATAAAGTTATATTTTAGTGTTATTTTAAAGATTAGGGTACGTAAACGCACAGACTCTCTCATTTATAAAACCTCCCGTTTCTTTGAGCACATATTTTAAAAGTGTCTGAAGTCAAAAAATGTTCCAGCTAAGAGCTCAGAATTACAGACTAGTATAAAGCTACTCTAGGCAGCTGTCATGAAACGTTAGTGCAATTTGTTGGAGAGCATTTTAAAAGCCCACCTTGATGATAGCTGTAGATCTCCAGAATGGGACAATGTGACAAAATATAACCCATGACCAAACCTTACAATTACCATTTACCATAATTTCATGCACAATCACACAACGAAATGCCATCATCGAGTGCAAACCATCATCAATCTTATGAAGATGCATTTTGAGGAGCATATTTGTCTGACCTTTTCATTTTCTAACACGGTCGAGGTAGCGCCCTCTTTCAAAACTCTCTTCCTCTCTTTCAAAAACTGATGCTTGACTAACAGGTAGCTTGATAATCAGTCTAAATCGACACAAAGGAGCATGATGTCAGGGAGAAAAAGACTTTACAGACCTAAAGAAGTCACGGTAGATAAGAGGAGACATGAAAAGATTAAAGAGGAGGATATGGTGCCAAAAATTAAGGAGAATCTGTCATCCTGACAAGGTAGGAGTGTCAAACCTTTTAAGAACAGCAAAAAAAGATCTGACGGCATCCTGAATGACCGTTTCTGTTTCCTCTGATCTCACAGCCAAATAGATCAATTTCAGGTGTGAGGGTGATATTTAGAAAGGCTGGACGGATGAGAAAAAAGCCGAAGTGAAAAAGGAACAGACAGATGAGAGCAAATAAAAGGAGCAGTTGGGAGGTAGCTAATCGGCCGAGGAAGACTCTCAATGTGACACTAAAAGTTGTTTACATGCTGGACGTGACACTTCTCAAGCGATTTCCCCTTCAGGTGACTCTCCTTTCTGATTATGTCATCGCTTTTGCCCAATACGCACAGCGGGCCGGACGGGGCCACACTTGCCTCTTGAACATTAGCTTGACTCATCACAGCAGGAATCTGCTGTCTGGGATTACTGTCTCTTACTGATGACCTGCGAGGGTTCATTGTTATGCGGCAGCACTGGGGCCTATCACAAACTCCTGAGGAAAAACTCTCAGTGCTGCTTTTCATTTACTACAAGGCGCACACGTCCAACTCTGCACCCACACGCTTACCTGCTGTGTGTGCCCGACATCGAGTGTGTGTGAGAATGTGGGAGTTCTCCGTGTGGGAGAACACAATGGAGAAAGAGGAGTGTGTGTGTGTGTGATGCAGCTATGATGAGTAATTACAACTAATGCCCAAGAGGATCCAAATGCAGGTGAGAAAACTACACAGCTGGGTTTGCCCACATATAATCCTCACAAACCTCACTTTTAAACACTCACCCTCACCTGAGCCTCGACCCCATGCTGTGTGTTTTCTCTTCACATACAAGATCTTAAGTCATTTTATTGACTAGTGGTTAAAAGGTTGGAACTATGCTTTGTTGTTCAGAAGAGGAGCCAAAAGTATGTGTGTTGGTATCTGATTTGAAGGAGATTAAGTGTTGCTGAGTGTGTGTGTGTGTGTGTGTGTATTTGACAGGTGAGAGCTTCTTCTCAGTGGGGTGAATGTGAGCTAAAGAGCAAAGTGAAAGGTCATCCCCACTCAGCTGTCACTCAAAACAAGGGAGGTTAATCGATCCCAGAGTCCCTGGAAACCAGACAGAAGCACAATGCTTCATATCTCCAGGATGAGCAATCATTCCCATAATCATCAATTAACAATGTCTTTATTTTATATGAGAGAAGTTACTGTTAATAATAAATGCTTTTAAAATGAACTCAAACGCTACTAAAGCCTTAAAACAAAGGCAGAATATCTAAACCAGACAGACGTTGACAATTGAAGTACAATATCCTCAATATTACAGTACAATATAGATAGATAGAGTAAACTCTATCTGCATTTCATACAGAGAAATATCTGATGGGGGGCACGCTGTAAGTAACACCACATTTTTGGTAAGCACAATCTTGCCTGTGTATTCTTCAGTTGCATTTTGATGCTCTTGAACTTAGTTTTACTCTCAGAACAAAATGTTTATCAAATCATACATTTGTGTATGTGTGCTTTAAAGGCAGAGAAAAAACTGGAAAACAAAGATAAAAAGGTGGCAGAGATCAACCCTTTAAAACCCCGGAGACGCATCCAAAGAAATGGAGAACGCACGCCTGCAGGTATTCTATCTGTTGACGTCAACCTCATATCGAGTAACTGTTTGACCAAATGGATCGCACATAAAGATAGAATAGTACCGCGTTTTTAATCGATTGCTGGGGGATTCCAGTCACTCACTCACCTTCCTGTACCGCCTGGAAGGGGTTATTGGGCTCGATTAGTTTGATGGAATGGGTAATCCTCTCGCTCTGTAGGATGTCGTCATTTAGACTCAGGTCTGAAATTGCCAGCTGAAAAACCTCGTCGTCCCGTATGGCGTTCTGTTCAAAAATTGCACCTGTTGGACCAAGCGGAGAATATATTATTCTTACTAAATGCTAATTCACAGGGATTGCGTCATTTAATTTCATATTCATTTTGCGGGTAAATGAAAGCGTGCAGAAATGCACATTTTATGACGTTGTTCTGACACTTTCAAACTATTGAAAGTTTAGAACTCGTCATACAAGCATTACTTTATCAGTAATGCAACTTTTTCACCTGACGATAGCAGGAACAGACTAAGTTTAGCACCATGGAGAGCGCACAAGTGAGAAACTTGTAAATATTCTATACGCATTTCTAATTTGCCAAGGACATTTTTACAAGCCTGTGGAAACACAGCGGGTTATAAGCCTACGAGAAGATCTTTCATGTAAGGGCGAGAGGATCCTATACGTGACGAGGTGCATTCGTTTCCAATTCTGGCTATAGCTTTTTACATGTTGCGATGTGTTCGCTACATCCTTGAAAAGTCGTAATATTAATTATGTATGCCAGACAACTGTGACGAAATGAATTAAGCAGGTGCATTATTTTTG
Organism: Botia almorhae; assembly: GCA_036877575.1. Taxonomy (NCBI): domain Eukaryota; kingdom Metazoa; phylum Chordata; class Actinopteri; order Cypriniformes; family Botiidae; genus Botia; species Botia almorhae. Next base: position 173,212 of record JAZGTJ010000053.1, read on the forward strand.
CATGCAGATTGTATTCAATTGCTTACGTATTAATCCTGGACGTAATAGTACAGAGCGTTTAAACTTTTACCTCGCCTGACTGAGTAACCCCCAAAGCGCTGGTGCACTAACAAGTCATTGACATTTGGAAATACATGTGGTACACGTGATGGTATTAAATCAAAACGCGCCTGAACTTAATCAATAAGGCTGATTTGTGCAAGACTATAAACAGAAACCAGGTAATGATATTGGTATGAGGGCGACAGTGATAAAATACGCCGCGCTGGAGACGTGAGGTGTCAAAAATGAGAGAGACGTAAATTGGGCTTTATTTATTTACATGCGCGGTCAGCCATCAACCAACAGCCGCTGAGGCGCTCTAAGCGCGCACTTTGGAGACACGAGCGCGCACATTTTGATGACTTTAACAACACATTCACAAGCTTAAGTATTACTATTAGATTAAATCCACATTACACAGGATGAAGTAACACAAACAGCAATGTAAAGATAGTTCACCGAACCATTGAGATCAAATTATATCGTGTTGCAATTCTAATAAAAAATAGAATTATTTATACAATTATATAAAGGTCGTTGGATAAAGGCCTTTAAAAATGACAAAAGTTAATTTAGCCAGACGGTAAAATGATCTCAGAATAGTTTTATGTTGACTTGCATTTGACTAAAACGCTTATTAATTCACAATGGAGCTTAAATTCGCATTTTAAGTGATGATTTTAATTAGGCAGCGCTGTCTACGTGCGTTTGGGTCCGAGCAGAACTATCAGGCGCACCGGATGACAGACAACATCCACTGCATACAAAGAAGAGGTTCATCCCAAAGAGAAAACATTAAGAGGCACTAACGTTCTTAAACGTTATGTTAAACACATTATTAATCAGCATGATGTTCTTTTATCTGGCTTAAAAAGAACACTGTGCTTAAAATAATAGGCTTTAATTTACAGGTGTTTGAACACTGGAGTGAGAGCCACTCTGCAAACCAGTTCCGTTTACGCGTAAGTTGCCGGGAAGGACTGAATGCAGCATACAGCCACGAGGCTGCCAAGCTCGCCAAGACAAACAATTCAGAATAAAGCGATTGCGCGTTGCTTTTGTAACCAAACCCGAGAACTACGCTAAGATGATGTAAAGTACACCGCACAAGTTCCGTTAAGAATGACAACGCAGTCAAACAGTAAACAGTCGCGCGTTCTGAAGCTCATGGAAGGAAATTAACATTTCTGTCACGTTCAACAGAAAGTTCAGGCTTAAGATGGGGAGGGGAGGGCTAGAGTTAACCCTGAAAGAGACCGAGAAAATGCGTCTTAAATTCACTTCTGAATGTTTGTGTGTGTATCTGAAACGCATGGATTTTTTTGGAAATATCTAGGACCTTATGCGCTTCTAAAATTCACTAACTTGGCGAACCTGTTTGATAATGTTTCCTGGCAAGTTAGAGCCCCGTTTCAAATTACAAACAAACCACAGAATTTAGATGACCATATTTCTCTTCTACACAGAGTAAAATCTTGGACGACTTCATGTTTTAAATGAAAGGCTCTCAGCCTCTCACAATTTGTCAATCAGCGCGTCTGTCCGAGACGTTGCTCCGGGCGCCTTACCGATGTGGATAATGGAGTCCGCGCGAGCTAAGCGGCACTGCAGGATCCATAAGGAGAGGCTGATCACGAGCAACTCCATCTCCAGTTCTCACCCCGGTGTATCATCCACGCGTCCACGACGGTCCAAGAATCCAGTTCCAGGCAGAAAAAAATGCGCAAGAACGACCACAATGGTGCAGATAAAGAGACGATCGCGGGTGCGTCACTTCTATCTTTCTCCGAGATCTATTAAAATTGAAAGTGAGAAAGGATATTCGCAGGGAAAAAGAAGCTCTCCAGGGAAGGAAAGCAGAAAAGGAGGGGTAGGGCGGAAAGAGAGAGCAAGGGAAACGACGGGGGTACCACGGTCAGAGGCAAAGCAACGGGTCCGTGCGATCCAGTTCTCAGTGTGGTTTGGATACTGCTAACTGCAGCGCAGAGAGAGAGACCCCCCCTTTCCCTCTCTCTCTTCCTACACATACACTCGCACTCTCTCAAAGCTCACAGTCTTTCTCATTTCACTCCACCACGTGACAGAAGAATCCAAAGATCCGAACGGTACGGTGAAAACCAAGGAGAAATGAAGTTTGCTTCAGCTGGAGAGAGTCACCGCAACTACGGCGAAGTGACGGCGGCAGGTCTGGCGCAGCCCTTAGCGAGTGAAGTTCACCCGACCATCAAAAAGGAGAATTTTCCTGTTGACACCAAGTGGACATTTTTTCGCAATAAGGGGCAACCCGTCAAACATTTTGTCACTCGTGGCTGCTGGAGGGACAGAAAACTTATTGCTACGGACTGTTCAAATTGTCGTTAGAAGTTCGCCACACAGACAGCGACTCCAGAGGAGTCAGAGGAAAAAGCAGCCGTGAGCGCTTAGTCTGTCGGATATTTTGCTCTGTGTGCCAGTACTGCAAAGCGAAGTGAAAACAAATAGGAAATGGAAGCAGCAATAACGCATTGAAACAAGTGGGTAACTATAAGACTGCACCCTTAACGGTGACTGGTGATTGCTGGTTTGTCAACGTCAAATGTAATATGCTTTTTCTATCGTGTTGTGGTTTAAACATTAACATTCCGCAAAAAAATAAGACAAGTACGAAAGCATTTGTGCAAAACGAATATTAACGCATGTTTTATGTCGCTGAAAGAAAAGCGTAACAATTATAAATGGCACTCAAGTCACGTTTCTTGATTGTTAGTTGTGTATACGTTTCCGGCTCTCTGAACGGACCCTGCCAACACGATGAAGAATGATAACCTTCATCTTACAATTAAAGGATATTTCTTGAGATGAAACTGACAGAAATATCTCTTAATTGTTTGGTTAAGGCTATCAGGTCGTCAGCTCGGATCACCGGAGACGTGGACAGCGTCATAGCGCCCCTCTGGTGGCCGTGGCAAATACCGAGAACTTCACAGTCACTGCGCAGCGTCTGATCACGGAGACATTTGTTATGCGTTTATTACACTGACCGGATTTAAACATTTGTGTACAGTAAACGGCTTTTACACTCATTGTCATGTTTATTTAGCGTAAACGGTTCCTTCAAATTTCTTAATAAATCTTAATAAAACAAGACTTGTGTTAGCAAAAATCCTTTGACGTCTTATTTGAAAATGTGTATTTTTAACAATTACTTTGTCAATTACTTTGAACAATTAGTATGTAATCAATACAAAATAATAATAAAAAACTCAAACTCATCTAATTACCATAGTGTAGGCAACATAGTAGAAAATAAATTCTGACCATGATTAACAAAAAAAACATCAAGTTCTTATCAAATTTCATCATCATTTCTACATCATTGCGCATTAGATGTGGGTGAAACATTTTTGCATTATTCCACCTCCTCCGACTGATTCTTAAATGTCCTGAATATAATTTATAAAAATGCAAATATGTCAACAATCCAATTAGTGGCTCTCTTCCCTATGTAGAAACCCCCCCACAAACAATCCCCTCTCATTTTAATTCAATCAATCCCTAATGCTTCTGCAGGTGGGATATCTGCCTGTAATCTGATGTAATGCTAATGAAGATCTTTCCTGTGCTTGCTAAATCGTGTGGTGGGTACTGACTCAGAATCAGTAATACTGATGGTTAATATGACCCTCCATCCTCAAGCCTCCAGGTAGCGCATGAGCGACGGCGCCCGTGGTTTTTTGGATTAGTGTGCTAATCTGCATTTTGGTTTCTATTGGATACTCTCCAGTTAGATTTGTGGTGTTAACCTAACAAGATAGAACAGCAGGTGTCACAACTTATTAGGTGACTATATGCTCATGCCACTAAAAGGGATTTAAATAGGGAATGTAAAAATAAGACACAGCAGTGACTAGTCAATAATACAACAAAACATTTTCACAAAATTCTCAATGATTCACATTGTCTAATTTTACATGGATGAAGAGAAGGACAGCTCACATTGAACATGAGCATGCTGGATTGTGCCGTGTTTACACTACGAAAACACAAAGCACCATCTATAACCACTCCCCGGCGCTCTCGCTCCCGGCTACATCTGCGTATCTTCATCCCCCGTCTGATGTTTTTGTGAAACCTCAGAGAAGGCGGCTTTCTCTCCTTCATGCTGCTTTGAGTTCATAAGCAAGTGATCATCGTTAAAACGATCAAACCATGACGATCAGAGAGCATCAAAAAGACAAAGAGAGGAAAGAGCATAAACAAAACGCAAGACCGGTCACAGAGAACGAGAACAATGCTTTGGATTCGAACACGAGGAATGCGAGAACGCAAGCCAGCTGTGAGGATGAGAAGGAACGGTTTGACCACTTGTCAGAGATCTCACGTGCCACGACACGTACATAATTAAAAACGATCAAAGGGAAACAGACATGTTTAGTGCCCTCCAGCTCCCCTCCAGCTGTAGCCTCATTAGTTAGACTTTTATTATGTGAAAGAGGATGAAAACAGCGTACTTTACTGTTACACTCATAAACAACACTGGAGCATTATGTGCAGTACAAGGGAAAGAAGAAAAACAGAATTTGTTTTAATATATAAATATTATTCATATTTAAACCCCTGCAACATTGTGGCCAAAGAAACTCAAAGAACTCATTGTTCCACTGATTAGCATAAGCTTTATTCGTATGTGACTTATGGCCTTTGCAACAGTTGTACAATTCAACCTGTTATTTTGAATGCTATGAAGTACTGCCTCTCAATTTACATGCCACCTGTAAAATACAGCTACTTTTCCAGAAAATGCTTTCTGAGGGTTAAAAAAATGCTTTAATGTAGATAAACGCAGCATAAGACACGATTCAAATGTAGGTTTTAATTCTTTGACTACACTGAGCTGAAAAACTCATTTGGAGACGGTTTCATAGATGACCATTACTTGATTGCATTTAAAGTTAGAAGACGAAGATTAAGTAATCCAGGCTTACTTTAGTTCTGTGAAGTCTGTTTAACAGCAAGTCTGTCAATTCTTGTTAGGCCACTAAGTGCACTCGCTCTATGGTTCATCCAGTAATGAGTGAAGCCACTGGAGGGTGCGAGCAGAGCGGAGATGGTTGTGTATTTCAACAGTAGAGCAGCTGTTTGAGGGATAGTGCGCGGTTCCGCCTCTCCATCTCTTCTTCAGACGATGATGTGAAGTCTTGATTTAGATGAACAGGGACTGTCACTCTGAGCTCTTGAGGTTTCCAGGAGCCACTAAATAAAACCTGGCATCAGAATAGATCAAACATGCATGAACACCCACCGCCAGGTACCAGGGCCATTTTTCCAAATTACTTGTCAAGAATTTATTTATTCCAGCAAATAAGCATTGCCTTGCGCACCCCAAAGTCTCAAAGCAAGAGCTGCAAACAACCATTAATTATCATCAAGGTCAACTTTCCAGAAAGAACATCAGGTTTTTTCCCTCAAAATTAATGTGCCTGTCGGAAACCCCTCCAAAATCCTTTTTCTAGCTCATTAGGATATTATACATGACCTGAGCATTGCTCTCATGTGTTGCTTTCATGTGCTGGGCCATTAGAGCACATACTGTAGGTTTTGATGTTGCATTAAACTGACTATCATGCATAAACTGCACCTTGAAATAGGCTGAGATCAGCACCATGGATAGCTCACCTGCACTTTGCTCCTGTAACCTGCAAATGCATATGCCGGACACCTGTGAGAGATTTTTAGAAAATGATCATGACATTTAATCTAAATACCAGGAATATACATACAGATTCACAAAAATGGCAAGTGCATACTTTATATTTTACCATGCAGTCAAATAAAGAGTGAAAAGCTTTTTGCAAACAAAATGTTTTTGTCAAAACCCATAATCATAAACAGTGAGGCAACCTGCTAACCTTTTTTGTCTACTCTTGTTTTCTCACTCAGTTTGATTTCACCCGGGAAAAGTGTGGATTTGAGACCATGTTACACCCAAACCCGTCGCTATCCATACACATCATTTGGAAGAAACATCAACCAAGCTTAAAATCCTTGGTGTCAAAAATGAAATGTGTCCACAGAGTACAGAGACAGCTCACCTGTACTGTCAGAGCCTGTAACAATACCTGACAGAGATCAGATTCACACACAGCCCAGCAGGGGATGATTGACGAGCATCTGTCCTCATTAAACTAGAAATATACTTATTGTCAGTCCTTTTTTTCTTTTTTAAGGCACATATAGTCTCCACAGACAGAAGGATAGTCATTGGGGTAATTATCATTTATATTGTGCTAAAACAACAGAGTTTCTAACGTTTCTATCTAATGACTTCTAATAGCTCACTAAAGCTTTGGGAGTTTGTTTGACTAACATCTCATATGTAAGATCTAATGTAAGAGACTAATTAGTTGTCTCAGTCCAGGAAAAATTCAGGCCGGTAGTTTGATGCAAGCAATACAGCAGGTCCAAGCAGGATGGACCAGGGATCTTATCATAAGAGTTTTTTAAAAGCTTCTTTTACATAGGTGAGCCATCCTATAATAAATATAAGAGGTATTTGTGTACATTTAAACTGTTGTTCTGGTAAACTTCTTAACAAGCACATGACAATTAGTGTTCTGGTAATGTTTAAAACTAGACTATAAGCTCAAATTGTTCCAAAGAATTAGAAGCTTTTTGGGACTTTCTGATGTCAGGGGTCCTGAAGAAGGACCTTAGGGTCCTAACACAAATTTAGGAACATCACCAGTTCCGAAAACTCCACTGGCTTCCTCCTTTATTTAAAACAGTTTATGTTCACATGGGCCTGACGAGTAATGACTTGTGTCCCCCATTGTGGACAACCACACCTGACTCATTTTTTTCTCAGTCTTCTGCATTATCATGGCCATGAGCTTTTGACAAGCTATACACCCATCACTCCGGTTTCCTTTTGAGGAATGATTTACAATGCAAGACGCAGAAGCACATCTGGCGAGAGATCTCACGGGAAAACATGACCTTGACATGTAGATGTCACTGATTGTGTGTCTGATGTAAAGCCATCTTTGCCGTTCCTCTGCGCCCCTTCTTTCACTATTCCACTTGATCGTGGTAAAGCTCATCACCTGCTGCTCCTGCTCATATTTTGCAAACTAATTTCTTTCCTGTTTATCTTTCAAACCTTCCCACCTCTCCAACTCATCATTACACATGCACATCTTTTCATTAAAAGATCCTGACGGCTAGAGGCAGAGTGGCAGTATTTTATCAGCATTTTTGCTGGATCTCCCAGCATGCACCTAAATTAAATACTAGTGAAGGCACACATGGGAGAAGGAAGACAAAAGAAGGGCTATTTTGGTGGCAGCGTTTGTCAAGCCGCACATGGTGTTAATAGCAACTTGTGAATGCTTCTGCCTCTCTGTATTTAGGAAGGAACAGGTATGTGGCACAATTTGAATTTTTTGAATACATCTTATTATATTTGTACATGTCTAAGCATGTGACTCTACACTGTGAGCACTCTACACTGCTTACAGTTTCCAGGACATGCTTAGGTTATAGCTAATCTGGGCCTCATGGCATCAGATCATGGCATGGCCTTATGAAATGACTTCAAGCATATTGTGTGGAAACTGCTGTCTAAAGCAGGCCACACTCCATTTCAGAAGTAAGTCAGAATGAAACCGATCGGCAAGCGGTTTATTAATTCACCATAGAAACTCTGGCAGCGAAGAGAAAAGGGATGAATAAAAAAACAGCATCTTTGTTTACAATGGCAAACTGCTGTTTTATCTCTGTTAATACTGCTCTGAACTGAACGCAGAGGCAGATCTCTGCCAAATTATTGATGAGCTTCTTGCTATTTCACATTAAAGCTCATGGAAAATATGGTTGGAACACAAGTCTCAGTGATCCCGAACTCTCTTTTAAGTTTTCAAAATAAAATGCTTTCACAGTTTCTCAGCAGAACTCACTTCGGCCAAACATCTCTGATGTGTGTGATTTGGAAGATCGTAAATGGAGTTTTCTTCTCTTTCAGAAGCGCTGGAGTCTTCAGAGAGCACAGAAAGTGCTTCTGCTACCTTTACAAGCAAGTCATTTACAGCGCATTTCTCTGAGGGTGCGAGTCGCTTTTTGAGCCGTCTGATGGGCTGTGTGACTGTTTGTGCTTTCTTTTGCGCTCTTTCTTTCTGTGTGAATGTGAAGCTGGTGTTTGGATGCTTCTTTTCTTACCAGCTCGGCTCTAATGAGTGTGAAATGATAATTACACTTAATGCTCACAAACATGCATCCACATGAAAGCACAGGGACTCGTCCCTCTGAAAACACAATACATCACACATTAAAGAAAACGCGAGATGTGAATCTTATGAGATGAGAATCTTATGAAGTGGTGACAAAAGAGAAATATGAAACCAGATCACACAGACAGGTAAGAGAGAGCGCAGATGAGTAACAGAGTTATATTTTATTTGATAATAAAGAACTTTCTTATATGTACACCTCATCACTCTCATTTTTCCTCTTCCACATCCTTGAGCGAGTTTTTAATGTCTGATATCTGCAAAATACAGATCAGTACTACAAATGCTCTGACAATATTTTAAAGTTAATAATCATGTCATTAAAGCCCTTTTGACTTTTATTTATCTTTTTTATGTATTTGCTTTATCATTTATCTTATTTAGTATACTATATATGTATAGTATGCATACTATATATAGCTATGATTTGGCAATATAAAAATGTTAACAATCTAATGCTACTAGGAGACATAAAAAATAATATTTTTCATAAAACGCACTGTGAATTACAATGCTGAACTACAAGCAAAAATATCAAATTATGATTGAAATGATTATGATGATAATGTCCTGGAAACAGGTGGATATCTTACATTTCAACAGACACACAAGAGCATATAACCTCTACATGAAGATACCCAACAATAACTCTCCTGAGGTATTAGTCATACATAAATATACTAGACAAGGCACACACATGTAGAGCTGATCTTTTCTTTCAACTGCTGGCAAAGAATATATACATCCTGCTCTGTACATTTACTATATATATATTAAGAGGTTTGGCTATATAAGCACAGTTTTTACATCACACACACTGATAAACGCACACACAAACACATGCTTGCACCATATGGCCAAGAGAGCACATTGCCTCCTATGTGTTTTAAAAAATGCATGACAATACAGATTGTGTGTTTGGCTGTGAGAAACTAAACACACACGGGCATAAAGTGTTACTGATTTTGCAGCATTCCAAATCAGACAAGTACAAAAGATCAAAAGTCCTGCAGGACTGTGGGATTAAGTTTCTAATTAAGCCATATATATCACATGTGCAAAAGTGTTGTTGTATTGAATATCAGCTTGGCTGTAATTTAACAGTAGACGTGAGGCAAATTGTACACAAGTACTCGCTTCTATTCTCGAGAGAATACACAGATGTGTGTATACACTCATCTGTAACAGCACACACAAAAATAAAATGATCCAAACGGTAAAATGTCACAATAATTATATTGCAATTTTTAAAATGCTGCTCGGCTGATCAGATTACAGGACTGAAACTAACCGTTTTATAATACAAACTATGTGTTTCTTAATTAATTGTTTACTACAGGTTAGAATAGAATACATAACAGACTATGAATGAGATGAAGGACTCTTTTGTAACTACAGCAACTACTATTTCTATTTCCTATTCTGTTTAAAGTTGCACATAAAGAGAACAGAGAGAATACAGAGACACAATGGTAATAGTGTCTTGCTCGAACCTTCTGTTAAATAGAGCGTAAAGTTATTCTGAGCCCATGAGTATCTTTGACAGGTCTTCATGCTATCTTTTGATTTATTTATTTGATGGTCAAAACTTCATTGCTATGGTTTTATCTTCAAAGAAAATCAAAGAGATTCTCGATTTAATCCTGAGGTACAATGTTTTCAAAGAAACAGAAAAGCATCTCTGTCAGGAGCGGAAAATAGAATCCAAAGTTAAAGGCAAAACATTGTATTGACATACAAGCCACTTCTAAAATCATTTTAAATTCATGGGATAAACTAACAAACCAAATGGAATTTTCAATCAAATTACGCTAGACATTTTCTCACCATTGTTGCAAATACTTTTAAACAATTTGTTTCCAAGTCCAAAGGTGTCACCAAAGATGCAATTTATTACATTAATTATGTACGTTCTGTATCTAAGTATCTAATTACTTGTCTTAATTTTCAAAATGTAAAACCCTAATAAAACGTTTCTTTTTGTGTTTACGCGAGTGTTAAAATAAACCGTTTGATATTTTACTATCTAATGCAATGACACTTGTTGAAGTGCCTTAAAAAGTCTCAATGCTTTTTGGTAGCCACTGTATCTGAAGCTTCTAGCTGAACAGTCATAACTCAGATGTGGGCAAAGCTGGTGGAAAATGAAAGCACAAATTCACAAAAAACAACCCAACTTCCAGAACTAGAAGCAGTTGAATACGGTCATTATCATTTTCTTACGTTACTTGTGTCTTTTGCTAGCATGATAAATGTTGTCCAGCTGAGATAAATGGTGAGACTTTTCACAGTTTGTGGCAACATTAAGAGACACTATTTTTATTATAAATGCATTAATAACACACTCATTTCTGACAGAGGAAGCTTTCTGCCCATCTCAAACATTCCAGAGTAATATGGCTGAAACTGAAAGGCTGTTTCTGTGATGCAAATTACAAACCTATTTTCAACAATCCTGGATTGTAATCCTACCATGTAAATTGTACACAAACACTTCACTTTGAACAGATCTGTGCAATTTTCCCCTTAACATTATGATGAACCTTGAAGTGCATTTTTATGTCTAGTAAAGATTGAGTGGAGTAAAGATTTATTGTAATGTGCATCTAAAAGAACTTTCACACGCTCCTGCAAGTTCCTGTCTCTCTACTGTTTTACCTCTAAGGGTTTTATCTTATTTGTAGAACCGTCTTGAGCCTGATTATTTCTATCTCCATCACACCTTTCCTTTTTCCTTTAATCACCTTTGTGTCTTTATTTTTCTCTCGTCAATTTGACCTTGTTGGAAGTTTTTTTGCTGAGTTGTTTGGCCTAGAGTCACAATGCAAGTTTGTTAATGCTGATTAGACCTCTCTCTCTCTCGCTTGTTCGCCCCTCCCCACACATTTTCCCTCTCTCTCTCTTTCAATCTCCCTGTCACTCTCTCTGCCAGCTCTCCCTATACACTCAGGATCTCTGTCATTAATTTTCTCTGATGGGATTCCTGAATAAGCTAAACGAGCAGAAATATTCCAATCGCCGTGTATACTCGGTTATTTACGAAATAGCAATTTGGCGTATGCATAGTAGCTTTCTTGCATAAATACAAAGACATAATCCTAATGATTTGGCTGTTAAAATTTTAAGTTTAATAGTTTGGTAATATGCTGAAAGTTTGGTAGAAAAAATTAACAGTTTATAGCAAATTTAAATGCCATTTTCATTTGAAAGGTGTAACAGGCAATCACATGCAACCATGCACTCGTGCACATGGTGAAACTTAGTATTATTGCAGCACTACAGACTCTGAAAGTCATTAAGAAGAATTTGTGTCTGTTCACACATTTAAAACGTTCCTTGCCATATACTTTAGTTGTCCTTAACCATAAGTACTATGTGTGTATATGTGTATGTGCTACAATAAATCAGTCAGAAGCTGAAAGCAGCCATTGTCCAGTTATTTATACACTTGGGTGGCAGCCAAAAATTATGATGTATGGCTCAACAAGATGAATGTTGAAAACATGTATTATTACAGCAACCAAAATGGCAATAAACAAAGACAATAGTGTGAACAGCAAAATGAGCTTCTGGGGGCAGTTACATTGGACCTCCCTTCCGGTGTGACATCATATCTAATACAAGAAGTAATTTTGAACGTTTAAAACCTAACATGACCCTGGCTTTACACTACAATGAGGCTTTTGTTCTGATGAGTTATGGACAAAACTTCAGCCTAAGCTCCTTTTCTAAATGTCAAATTGGCATCTGTTTATACAAAATGAAAGATTAAGGCTTTCACCTTTAACTGTCAGTTCTACAGTCGGGTGTGTCTGCCCCAAAAAAAACCAAAAAGTGAAGCTGCTGTCTGGAAAATGGATTATCCTGGGAGTCCACTCGCTCAGTGCGCTGACAGTAGCCTTTGTGAGCGCGTCCCCTGATAAATGTGACCACCCCTCTACCTGATCTTAGAAATGCCATGGCTTTGTTTTCCACAGCAAGCAAATATCCCTTAAACAAACTAATCCCACTTCCTGCTCTTCCTCACAGGCTCTGAATTTCAGGAGGGGTTGCTCATATCCATCTCATAATTATATTCTAGAAGGCACCTTTAGTGTACTAATAGCAAAACTGCCATTTACCTCAGTTAATAAATCATATGCTAAACGGAGGGGTCACAATTGTGCTTTCAGACCTGGGACAGTCCACTTTCGATGCGAACGCTGTCACTGAAGTACATTTAGAGGAACTGGGGTTGTAGTCTGGAAGTGTCTCCTGTCCTGCTCTCGCGTGCGGTCAGCATGCAGATCGATAAAAGAAGGCTCACAAGGGCCGTTTAATGTCCGTGTGTCAATTATGTTTGGCTGCACTCCAGAGACTGAGAGTTGTTTGTCACGATAATGAAATACATAATGCATGATGGGAAGGCAGAAATAAAGGAAGCTACATCTGGTCTCTTCAGGCTGAGCGAGGAAGGTAAAAGAGTAAAAGGAGAGAGAGGGGATGATGGAGAACACTGTAATTCTAATCAGATGTTAATGATGTCTTATGTGACATGAGAAACGCTGGCTCAGATTTTGGACATTCGTGAGCACCAGCAAATAAACTGTTCAGTGCAGCACGTGACAGTTGCAGTTGTAGCTCTATAGGTGCCCTTGGCAAATTAAGAGGTGACCAAAGAAATAATGTATTTTAAGAGTCTAGTAGCGCAAACATTCAAGGAGATCTGGGTTTAAATACAGACCCAGTAATCATCTAGTGTCTATCTTTTTTAATAAATTAAAATAAACTGCAACTTAGATTGCCACTTAACACAAACATTTACTCAACAAGTCAATTGGTTTTCATTTGTTCACATCTATCATATGAACTAATTTCTTTTCCCAAACCAAAAAATTAAAACCGTCCAAAAGAATTGTGTTGCGTGTTTGAGAATAAAACACATTTCCTGTGCTCCTATATATAAATAAATATTATTTTATTTATTTATATTTATTTTATTATATTTATATTATTAATATGTCCCTTTATCTCTCCTCAGGACACATTGATTATGCAGCTTTATAGAGCAACGGGCACATCTAACCCCCAATGACCCTCTTTTAGCCCCAGGACTCAAAATTCTATGTTGCAAAAAGTCAATGGTGATTAACTTCTAACTGTATGATTTGTTCACAGAACAAGAAATGTGTGTATTAAGTTATAGTTAAGCATCACATGTAAATATGTTTTTCTACATTTCAATGTATGTATGTGTGTGTGTGTGTGTGTGTGTGTGTGTGTGTGTGTACATCTGAGAAAGGTAAAATCCTGCAGATACAGCCAGCTCTACCCTCCTCGTTCCTTTGTTATTTAATGCTTCTTCGGGCAGCGATATTTATTCATTTTGTATGTTTGTTTGTTTGTTTATTTATTTATTTATTCATTCAGGGTTGTTTCTCTTCTGAACGTGGAACAATAGGGGAATGAACTGATGTGCTTTCTTATCTGTCCAAGTTAGACACTCCAGGGATAAACTCACCTCACTGAACAGAACTACACAGAGAGATCCAGCACACACACAAACACACAGTGGCACCAAACACACGGGCTCGGGAGACACTGACAGAGAGAAAGAGAAAAGCAAGCAGAATAAAGGATGATAGAGAGAATCTAGAATTTAGATTTCCCCCCTCTTGAACTTTCTATAAGAACATATTGGTTTATGTGTTGCAGCTCTAAACTGGATGACCTGAGATGATCCACCAAACTTCTGTTGGGCTAAAAAGACGACGACGCCTAGTGATGCTGTAATTAAACCAGCGTTCTCCCTGAGGGTTCCACACCCACACACTGTAATATTGCATCAAAGATACACTACATGATTGCCGGACGCCTTTTATTACCATTTATTGTCAGGAAAGTTCAGCATTTATTGCCATACTTGATAGATTTTGATCCGCTACAAAAAATAAGCTTGGGGTACAAATGTAATTTTCTGTTCATTTAATTTTAATGCACAACCTATAAAGCTGATCCCTCTATCAGATGAAAAAAATCTCGGAGTTCTGACTTTATGTTTCTCTAATGAAACACTGTGTTTGGATGACATATTTTTATGGTTGTGGTAATGTCACTCTCGTTCTGTTCTCATGTTCCATTAAAGGGAATCCAATCGTCCAATTAGATGCAGATGTTTCTCAGGATTAATGATCTTGTTCAATTTAATGTTTAATTAAATTGAGCATATTACATTTTTTGCCTCTTTACTCTCTTAAGAGGTTGTATAATTAATAAAGCAAGAATGAATGTTGGTTTTAAGTGTGTGTGAGGAAATGGGCGTATGTGTTTTTTTTCTACAACAGGGAGTAAAAGGACTGAGAAAGCCATGTTAGATTTTACAGCTAAAATACAATCCATTAAATACTGTAGCCCACGTGCTGACCACACACACTTAACTTACGTGAAGCTTCTAGCGCATTACCATGAAAAAATAGCTCAATGCCGAGAGGTGTTTGAGGCAATTTGCCTGCTTTCCATTTGCCCGTTTAATATACGAGTCAAAGCCATAAGCGTGTGTGTGCATTTTACGCACTGCTCTATGTGGACGCAAAATTCCCCTGATGCAGTGATGAATCCAGCCAACCCTAAAAACATTAATCATGTGCGAAAGGTCTTAGCCAAACATATGTTAGCACGCATTTTAGTTTGTATAAATATATATTTGTACAGTACCAGCTGTTTCAGCAGTGTTCATATGGAGGGTGCCAATCAATTTTAATACCCCCTTCTGATTTTGCACCTGTCCGGTGTCAGTCATGTTCTTACATCAGAAAATATTTTTCTGGCAATAACGCTTCACAATAATTTACATGCCTATATGCGCACTAAATAGCTTATACGGTACATAAAAAGCAACACTAATGTAGCGTACACAATGTATTAGCATTAATTAATTATTATTCTTGCTGCTAAAAAGCATCTACTAACCTTTTTAAACCTGGTCACTGATTTGTTGCTGGTCCGATACAATCTGCCTCAGTTTGGACCAGTCACAAACCATGTAAAGCCAACTACCATTAGAAGCTGGCTGAATGTGCCAGAGTAGTTAGATAGCTATGCTGTTCTAGCTACAATAAAATGTGGAACTTAAGTCTCCTGTGTAGAACCCTATGGTGTTGAGTTGCTTCCTATGTAGAGCACTTCAAATCAATCCCATTAGACTGACTGCCTTAGAAGACAGCTGTCTAAGTAGGCAGTAGGCACAAGACGGCTCACCAGGTTTGGTGTTGCATATCTGTTACATCACATCTTTAGATGTTTTTACGCTTTAAAAATCATCCAGCGAAGTCTGAAATATAGATGTATGTACAATGTAGGTATGTTTTAGGTTTTGCAAGATTTATTTACAACAGTTTACACCCTTATATAATAAAATAAAACACATCTCTGAATGAATGCAGTATGATTATCAATTTACTGTACTGCTACAAAACTATTAAAACAAACCCCATAATACAATCCTGTGGCATTCACAGCGTCGACTTCCCCGAAAGGTGTCGTTATCACAGAGAGCTCCGCCCACTCTTCCTCCACAACGAGAAGCATCTGCTCTTGCTTGGAATAAGCAGACTGGACAGATGAAAGTGATGTTTTAATCAGCACACCTGCAGCTGTCACATCTGTGAGATTTACTGAGCTGATATGAGGTGCTGGATGAAAGGGGGGAGGGGCAGTGGAGGCAGGTGTTTGTGTGTGGACCCTGGACCGGTTCAAATGAGGATACGCTGACCAGATGCACAGTGGACGTTTATTCATCTGAGAAGATCAGGGCCTGTGATGAGGTGAGCTCAGAATAAACACGGGTCAGGGGTTAAAGATGTCTTTTGGTGTGTGAACGTATTATACAATGTGACAAAGCGTAAAGGTGGAGTGTATCATTTCTACACCACTTGTGGCATGAAGCACAATTGCAAACATCATGTTTAAAGTAGCTTGTTCTTGTCTGCCATTGGTTGGACAAAGAGATGGTCCTACAACAAAACACACGCCATTGGTTGAGCCAATGCTGCAAGCTAGTGTGGTTGGGATGTACCACTATACTCCACACTCATCAAGAAGTCAACCTATGAATGGTTACTTTTAAACATTTAATAGCAGATCATCGAGTTGCTAGGAATGGTACATGGCAAAGCACAGCTACAGAGAACAGCACCAATAATGACAGGCAATTCTTATAGGGAACTGTAAAATTCCTCTTTACAGATTCCCTAAACTGCAAATAGCTGCCATTCATCTTAACACACACATAAACTCAGGACATTCCCCTTCATTCAGATTTATAGAGTTAATATGACAGGCCAGAAGTCTGCAGTGCTCATTTTATGTAGAGAAAGCATGCTGAAAAGCTAAAAGCATGCCGTATTTTGTGGATCAACATTTGGTGTGCATCATATTGTGTTGTGGTTTGTTTTTAAAGTCTGTCTTTAATTGTTTCTTAGAATCTTTTCTGTGTAATTTGTGCACCCTTGCAAAAATAATATAGTGCTCCTACATCAAACCGCTCTCTGATGTATTTTGTGAATATTTACACATTTTTGCCACAGTTTTAGCTTACATTTCCATTGCGTTTGCCAGCAATGACAAACTCTGACAAACTGTTGTTGCCAAAGACGTGCTGCAGGTTCAGCACCTCAAGTAAGCAGCTGTAAACTTTAAACTTACCAGGGCAACTACAAGTTTGTCGCAAATAACATCTTTGTAAGGACACGCATGCATTTAGTGGGTCATAAATCATCCAGTTTGCTCTGTTATTAGTTAAATATGCATCAAATAAACATCGTACATCAAATACACCGTGTTGTCTTCCTCACCTTTGTGAAACTGTTGACACACATCTCTGAGTACAATGTCTCTGAATGTTCTCAGCTTAACAATTTCACAGCGAGATGAAATTAGTTGTAGTTGTTGATGTCAAACTGAAATATAATGCAGTGTTTCATAAAAGCTCCTCTGGAGAGTTGACCAGCTCTCTCTAATGAACGTAATATCTTCTTCCTGTTTTCATACTTTTCATCCGTCCTTCCCTCATACCTTCTCTATTTGTTAATCGCTTCAAAACATTCCATTACCAAAGCAATATGAATTCAACAGCTAAAAACAAATTAGACCGTATTTTAAAAGAGAAAGAAAAAACTACATTTACTTATGTTTATAAAATAGGAGCAAACATAGAAGATGTCTTTAAGTGTGTATGACTGGAACATTCTGTGTTTTTCTGTTCCCATGGCTTTAGAATAATCCTCTTGCCACAGCAGGGCTCTTTTAAAGTTTTTTATGTTTTAAAAAAAATTTATTTGTTCGTCTGCTTCTTAAAGTCCCTTTGTTAGTCAAGTTCGTGTCCACTTCATGTCCAGATTGTGATCACGACTTAAATTTATTTATTGGTTTTGGGAACTTGCCAATGTTGTGGACCTGTTCAAGGTCTAGTAACATTTAAGATGGTTGGAGGTAATTTATTTTCCTGTATTTCATCATGATTGTGTATTAAATTTTCATTAATTTGTTTAATTACAATTTTATGGTTGTATTTGAGGTCAGTCTGATTGATCACATCACTAATTAAACACCAAGAAGGCACAGAAGACGTGACAGTTTTTTAATCTTCATACAGAGATCCTGGTCTGCAGGCGTTACTTGACGAATTTCTTATTAAACATTTTAGAAGTATTTTATGACAGAACTAAATCACTGAATCCTGATGGTGCTTTTATAGCATATATTACCCCAAGACCCTGTGGCTTCAAGAGTGTTAATACTGTGTGCTACTGAGCTTCTAAAATGTACCATCTTTACAGTATACAGACGAGAAATGATTCAAACCACACTCATTTTGTCCAATCAAATGCTCTCTAGAACAAGAATGCCCCTCCCACCAATGCCACCTTCTTCTGACTAGCAACAGTAAAAAGAGCATGTTTATGGCTTAAAATAGTAAACAAATGGCATATTAGCTATTTTTTTTAAATTCTGGCTTATTCTGGCTCTCCTCCAGAATACCATAACACTTCTTCCCACCCTGTTCATTGTAAGCCTAAACCTCTTTTTCTTTCACCAAACATCCTGTCCTTCAGCCCTGCAGTTAGCTGTGTGCGAGCGCGGTCTGCTAAACAGAAGGCTGACCCCACGCTCCTGTGCGGCTGATACGCAGGGCCCCTGCTGGGCACGACTGCAGTAGAGAGTTCTGCCGCTGCTGCCTGTGGGAGGTCAGAGGCTGGAGTCCGGCCTCATGCCATCAGAGGCTATTAAAGCACTGAGCCCTGCAGGGACGGAGTCAATGAGGCCGACACTCCACTGTCAGCCTCTGCTCATCAGCCCGGTAGAAACAGAGACACTGAAGAGATTAACACAAACATAAACACACACCTGCAGCAGATCGTTTAACACAGACACACATGCACCTGCAGCAAACCATTTAACACACACATACACACCAGTAGCAGACTGTTTAACACATACACCTGTAGTAGCCCATTTACTAAAACCACTTTCACTTCTACTGTTTTTATATAAAGCTAATTATATTTACTATATAGACTAAACTTAAACCCTAACCCTCAAAAAACTTTTTTGCATTTTCAAAATTAAAAACATTTTTAATGTCCTACAAGGGAAGGTTTATCTTTAATTTAGTCTATTCGTCTTCTATTCGTCCCTGAACTAGTTTACATCTAGAGAGGAGTATTCATACCACTTAGCAGATAAATAATAACACACACACACACATACGATAATAACACATACACACAGGTACACAGATACACACAGGTACACACAAACTACTGCAGTTAACAAACACACCTTAGAAGTTATATTACTCAGAACCTCTCAATGGTTTTCATACCACTGTGAGAATATTTACTACACCCTACCTCTCAACTTAACCCTCACGCAAACCTGCTGTGATCTAACATACATGATTTCTTTAATTTATGAGTCTTCAACTATTGAGGACCACTTAAATATACTCATAAGCTGGCCCTTAGAAATATAGCTAAACCTGTACATACGAGCACACACCTAAAGCAAACCATTTACAAGTTACAATGACTCACGCAGACCAGACCGCTATAGTCATGACGCCCATGAAGTTTGGTTTTAAGCACCAAAACCACAGATGATGTTAGTAACTCACTGCAGTATTTACCACTGTAAAAGACACCCACTAACACCATCAGATTTGATTACTCTCTCTCTTTCTCTATCTTTGTGTCTTTCTGTCACTTAAACTCTCACTTTTAACTGCTTCGTCTTCCTTAAATCCAGCTGCAGGGCGTACACTAAACCCTAATGAGTTTTTAGCATTTAAATTGATTAGGTTTGTGAAAACCATACTTCCAAGTGACAAGGCTCACTATGCATGGCTCTGGGCTGTGTAAATAAGAATTACCCATGAGCCTTTGCACATTTAGAGAAAACTTAAAGGACCTCTAAGCTGGTCATTCGGGGCACAATCTAACTAAGGGGTCAGGGTTTGGCTGGTAAGCATACACTATTAGTAGATTTCTCCTTTAACGACCATAGAAAAGTAGCCTTGTCTGCAAGCAACATATAGATTGAAACTATATCATTATATTATAGTAGATGTTTTACAAGTGACTGGATTTGACAGCTCAGGTGATCAGCTTTAAAAACTTCTGTTTCCATAATCTAAGATGCCACAAACATCCAAGGGTAATGCACCAGCCAAGCAACTGTGATTGGCATAAAGGAAAATACAAACAGATAGCTTTTACCAACTATTACAGACCTTCCAGCCCAGCGAGTCAAACCCAGAGACACTGATCAGACTTCACTGTAACATTTCATATATATACCATATTCCAATCAATCCTTTTACTCACCCTCTCTTTTCACACGCACACACACACACACACACACACGTGAGTGGCTAAAAGGTAGATTTTATGTGTAATCCCTGTTAACACAGAGGACACAGAGACATGAAGATGAAAGCAAGAGGAAGATTTCTGTGCCCCAGTGGAGCATTTAAAACACACCAGCCTGAGAGAGACCTTGAGACACCTCCAGCACTCTGTAAAATGTGCACTGAGATAGAGAGAAAGCGAGAGAGAGAGAGAGCTGGAACGAGGAGGAACGCAAAGCTCTGAGGAATATAAGTTAAAGAGGAACAGATGCACATGATGATGTTCTGTTTAGTCACTAAGAAACTTAAAAGTGAATCCTGAAAGCTTTACAGTGTCGTAAACCTACAGAAAATTCCCACCTGTTGAATGCGCTGAGAATCTAATGGAGAATGTCTGATGTCCATTAACATCATGCAACTGTAAAACCACCGTTTTCACTCAAAGCCTTTGCACATTTCTTGGCACAGACCATACATAGCAAATTTAAAATACACAATCGATAAAACATGTCTGTGGTGTGACTGCGTATAATTTGTTGTAGAAAAAACAAAATACCTCTTCAAGCAACATTAACCACAGACCTTATATTGGTGACAAACTAAATTAAATTGCCATTAGAACATTTTTTAACCAACCCAAGGCTAAAAAAATTCAATTACAAGCAACTACACAGCACTGAACCAGCACCCTTTATGCTGCAGATGATAGAAGATCAACATGTGACTACCTCAGCCATCACAAACACCTATCTCAGTTTGCCTGGAGAAGTGACATGCGTGTATGTGTGTGTTAGTGTCAGACCATTGGACACTAGTAAATGGAACTACAACGTCTGAAAACCAATGTCACAAACCCTGTAGGTGACATTTAACTAGGACAGGAACTCTGCATGAACTTTCCAGCTCATCCTTAATAAGCTCATTTATTTCAGAAGACATTTTATTCAAAACCATAATGAAGTGCCGCCATCTGTCAGACACAGAGTGAGGGATTCACTGCAGGATCATCAAACAGGAAGAAAACAATGAATCTGTGTAGTTTATGAAATTTGCATGACTTTATTTGCATCCGTGAGTTTTTATGTGTTCGAGAGTGTGTGGCAAATCTTTTTTACTGGGACAGTTTTGCTGAAAAAGACAGAGAAAGTCAGTAGGGTGGCGGTAAAATGGAGCTCTGTTCTGAAAGTCTAGATTTATAATTCTTTTTGAGTCACACAGCACAATGTAAATATAAGTCCCCTCGTTCACCATCCACTTCTCTGTGGAAACCACTTTATTAACATAACCCTTATTTCTCTCACATTTTTCTCCATCATGCCCTCTCTGTTTCAGCCTGCATTGGAGAAGATGAAGAGTAATTGTAGCCCAATAAATTTCCTCAGTTACTTAGCATATGACCAGTCACGTTCTCTCACTTCACCCTGTAAGAACTTGCTGACAACAAGCTGCTTTTTTCATAGACCATTTCTATGCTGCCTACGAATTAAATCTTACCTATTTTTCTCTAGCTCGTAATTGTATAACATTAATATTAAAATTGTCTTCGTTATTGCGGCTAAAGACTATTGTTAATATGTTATATATTGTATATCCATACTACATATATATGTAGTATAAGAATTTACCTAGGTAAAAAGTCACTTCTATAAAATAGTCACTTCCTTTGCTTTTGCTTTAAATGTATATTATTTCTAACAGCTAAAGGAATTAGTACCATATGAAGGAGAATAATTCAGCAATATTATATTATTAAATATTAAAGTACGAACAGCATTCCTTAGAGGTGGGCACTTAATTCAGATACAGTGCAATAATACAATTTGTCACTTTAATGGGGGTGACTGTAACAATAAAAAAGACTAGATTATAACGTTGAATTTAATACAAAAAGTCACAATGTAAATACATTATTACCACTAGGCTTTTACATTAGGCACATTTATATCTTCAGGGCTACTGCTAGCCAAAATGCTACCCCCGATGAATTTGTATATAATTGTATTGTGGTGCCACTAGCCCCACCAGACATTATGGATTATTAAAGATCAGATTAGATTTCAAAATGGAACAGCTTTCATTATTAAAATAATATTCTGAACCATTATTAAAACCAAGTTTTAAATCATTTACAACAATATTGGAATAAAACATTTCTTAATTTAAAATATAAAACCATAACAATATATAATACATTAAAATATATCCAAATAAATAAACATATGCTTATGTCTTGTGAAAAACCCAGCATTTCACAAATGTACACGCCTACTTTTCTTAACGTCAAAGTAATACAAATCATAATGTTTCACCCATAATAACATTATTTTAATTCTCTCACTCCGCCACTGAAATTGGAGTGGGGTGAGTTACCACTGGCACCATATAATATTTTCAGACATAATATTTATGAATGCGCTTCTTTGAAGTGTCAGAATAAGATGTAATTCATATTAAAAATCACATTTTCATTTGATATATTTTTTAAGCATGTTATAAGATATGGAACTGGAGAACTATACAGACTGCATGATCTGTGTATTTCATGTCCAACAATGAAACAGATTGTAGTAGTCTGTGAATTATGAAAGAAAACATAAATAAAGTCCCCAATTTAGTGCACTCTGATGATTATTTGTCTTGTGAATCTGTATTTCTCTGTATAGCTGTAAAGCTATATCACATGGCTAAAGGCTAGAAAAGGCATCAAACGTCCCTCTACTTCAAAGACCCTCTAATACTGAACCCCCCCACCCAGCCACCCTCCCTCACACACACACACACATACATACATACATACGCACACACCTGAACACTCTCTCAGAGATGAGATCACAATCTTTGGGAACTGAGGAGATTCATCTCTTTCCATCTTTCCACTCCTCTCTTCATTATGGCCTCTATCTATCTCCAGGGTCCTTGTTCTACAGCGCTCATTTTCCCTGCACTTGTCCACCCCGTGCTCCTCTCCTCCTCTGATCGGCCTCTTTAGGCTTTCCACACAATGACCCTGTTGTTCTCCTTCATATAGCTCACTTTTTCTCCCTGTGTTGTTTACTTCCTGTTTCTCTCTCTCTATGCTCCAGGGCTGCCAGTAGTCTCCGCTAGGAGCGGGTGACTCACAAATGAAAGAGGGTCTGATGGGTAGAGGGAGCGTTGACAGAGTGCGTGAGACCAGTTGAACAAATTAATAAAAGAAAGGAGCAAGACGGAGACAGAGACGGAGTATGTGAGTGACACTATTATAAAGTTGTGTGATAAAATAACTACAGACGTACAAACTATTCAAGTACATACGCTCAAGTCCATTTAGGGTCCATCCATAATGCTCACCAAGTGCTAAATGTGAGTGAAAAATGGTTTTGCCTGATAAGTTTAACAGAAACATCAATATAGAATAGAAGTTTTAAATCAAACTGTAGGAATGACACATTGACCCTCATGAAAGGGAAGTAAGTGATGTATACGATTTATATCAAAAGACAAACAAAACCTCTTGCAGGACTTACACCTATTATAACAACATATACCTCTGTTAACACTTTTCCGAAACTCCAAGAGGCGGCAAATGTGTGTAACAGTCCTCACATTAATATATCAAATCAAAAGTCCACTCAATGAATTAATGACAGGTCATTACATTTTTGTGACAGGTGCAGTTTTACAAGAGACAGAGACTGGTTTCTTATAAATGCTGTGCCTGACACAATTACAACACTAATAGTCACTAATATACAAAGAACAGCTCAATAATCTCATTGTAATAAAATTAATGCAAAATCCAGGGCTGGTAAAAAAAACTTTACTGCTTGTTAAACGTTCTCAGTTAACTCTGCATTTGTTAGACATGGCGAAAACACTTTAAATCCTGTGTGTATTATTGCATGTATACTTGTGCAATGAGTATAATTGTGTATAATGTGTGTAGATATGTTGTGCATTACTGTGAAACATGCATATAACAGTTTTCCTAGCACCTATCTCTCTCTCTCCTGGCATTTCTCTCTCCCCTCTCTTATTCATTTAGAGAATTTCATTTTAGTCTGTGTAATTTTTATCAGATTAAGGAAAACATCTTTGCTCTCATATGGTTGACTTCAATAGTTCCCAATGGATCTTTTGCTGCCAGGCAACAAAAACCAAACAGAAGGTCATAATAGGGGTGAGTTATCAGTCACAACTAATGCTGTTAACTACCTGCATACACTGACACACACACAAACACACACCCCCACACGCATAATGCAAAAAGCAACGACAACATTTGCGCTTATAGATGCCTTACAAACTCAATTATTCTTACAGACACACAACACAAAGCCTTTGGGTGTAAAGTATTTCATACACGATTCACGTACTTCCCCTCCACCTCGTACACACACGTGCACAGCGAAAGATACCATGATGGACATCACTGATAAAAATGGGGAAATTAAAAACTGAGTAAGTCATGGCTGATCTCTCCTTTATGATTACAACCCTGTGAGACTGATATGAATATAGTTATCGGCATCAGAGCTTCGAATAAAGCAGGAATCTCTTCACCATAGCTTTGATTTCAGGACGTTACGGCATCTCTGTGTGTGGTTTTATATTTTTACTGGGTTCCTCGTTCACTTTTTCCATGTTTCTGACCATGTCGACTTCATTCCTCCCACATGCCCGCATAAATATTTCATATTTTATATGTATTGAATCCTGCGTGACTGTGACTTCAAATCTGGTATCTTATGTGTCTGGAATGTAGTATTATAGGAGAGCTGTCAGACAACCTGTTGTCCAGGGAATCCTGTGGTCTGATACCAAGCATTCATCACAGGTGCACTCCAGACACAAGGGCTGTTCCTAAAGGCAGAAAGCCAAATTATACTGCCATTTAAGATATTTCATTTTGACTTAATTCTAAGGGAATGTTGTCTGTGATGGAGGGAGGCTACTGAGGTCATCGATAGTACAGACATATTGGACCCGGGAGAGATGGGGCCTGCCTGTAAAAATGGGCCCTCCGTGAATTTTGGTGATGGTCCCCTTAATTACCTTGATGAAAATCTAAAACTAACCCATTCACAATTTAGACAGTCAGGTGCAGAACTAACTCAACATACCAACATCTTATACTTGTGTAACAAACAGACTGATTAAACAGGTAAGGCACGAATCAGACGGAGAAAAAAGTGACTAAATGAGGAAAGAAAGAAAGATGGGTATGATAAAGCCAGACTGAGTGAGTCTGTTTCTGTTACTTCATTAAAATTTCATCGCCAGACCGCTCTGATTTATTCCCTCCTGCAGGACAAACAACAGACAGCTCCATCTCTCTCTCTCTCTCAAGTGTCTCTCTACAAGTGTCACCTGTTTAGCTGCTGCATTCATGTTTTATTCTCCCCACTGTCCATAGGGAGGTTCTGTAGTCTTCATTAGACACGCACAGAAAGCCTGGACATTAATATGATTCTGTGCTCATAACCCAAGACCTGCCTCCCTCATCTCAACTATTATTATAATACAAGAAAAATCAGACCTGCCCACGGATCTGTTACATCAGCCCTAAGAGGTTTCAGTTTGCTGCTCAGTTTCATTTAATTCTTTCATTCAGCAGGTGTCAGTGGAACATGGTCGAATCTAAATATATATGGTGAAAAGGTCTGAGATCATTAAAAATCTCAGTTTCTGTCTAATTTAAACCTGGACATAAATTACTTTTTTATGATTATTTTTTATCTTGTTTAAAGGTTACTAACGACCATGTCCACACAGATCACCAGGTATTGCCCAAATCACCTAATGTATTTTATATTTAAGGTCTGTATTCTTCGCTCAAATTGTTATGCGCAAAATAAAATTGGTAAACAAAAAAAACATGCATTCAAATAGTAATTAAAACTTTGTACTTAAACAAAGTGTTCCAGGCACCATCTGAAATACAACTGCAATCAACAAGCTTGCCAAACAACAAGTTTGAGAAAACATCTGCAGTCATACTGTGAAGTAAATGACTGACAGCTGTTTAAAAGCTTCTGAACATTTGGGTCTCATTGATCAGTCTGCTCTTCATCTATCATGAATCCCCACCCACAGGCAACTCTAAAATAACTACACCATTACCTCCAATTTAGATCAAAATCTACATTTCTGTTCAAGACAACATACACATAAATGTGGTCAGTCAGAATACCTTTCGTCTACCAAAAATAACACACACTCTAATTTTAAACTTTACTAAAAACTGTTCTCACCACTTAAACTCATAAGAAGAGAAGCTTCACAAAACTGCAGTTTATTAATAAATTAGAAGATCTCAGATTTATGGATGTGCAGTAGTCAATGGGAAAATATTACACATATTTGAGAAAAGGCTTAAGATTTGTTTGAAGTTGGTTATGTAATAAAATTCATACATTTTAGTATGAGTTCTGTGCCCAAACGTTTTTTGGGGCCGCAGATCTAAGAAGCACTGAATTCTGCCTTTGTGGGTTTGTATTCATCAAAAAAGACCAAATTCTTCTTCTCAGTGCTGGCTAGACAGTTGTTTTGGCAACATCATGTGACATTTCAGTCTGTATTTATCTTAGTATAGCATTTTAGAATTGAGATATGCTACATGCTGCCAGATCAAACAAAGCCCTGCGAGGATTTTTAGAAAAGAAAACTCCAAATCAAACAACCAAAACACTGATTCTCTCTCTCTTTCTCTCTCTCTCTTTATGCTGTTTGTTTTTGCTACAGAGTCACTTCAGCCTTTTGACAGTTGCCGAGTTGCACAATGGGAAAAAAATGTTTATGTCATCAAAAGGACATCACAATTTATTAGCTAGTTAAAGGAAAACTTTAGGCATGGATGGGTGCAAAAAACTCGGCTACTAAGTGGATGACAAACATGCCAAAGCTTGTCCAATCAAGAACACAAATATAGTAAATAGACCAAACCTTAAAAGGCGCTATACAATTATATATAGTGTATATTAAGCTAAAAACGCAAAAGCTTTTATAAATAGCCCATGTCAGTTATATTTACCATGCAATTAAGTTACAACCACTATAAAAACAGCAGAGATATACAATAAATTAGAAATCACTCACCACTGAGCAAGGCGTTTCTTGAAAGCAAAGTTCTCAATTGATTCTTTGAAATGTGCGTTCAGTCGCGCTCGGTTGACATCGCTGTTTCATAGCTCATCGCTGATCAGTATCATTTTAGTCCCAGTATCAGGCTAAACTCCGACCCTTGCGAAAATTAACCATAGTTTTACTACAGTTTACACACAAAAACATGGCTGCTATAGTTAAACCCTGGCAACCACAAATTAACCATGGTTATTTTACATAAACGGTCATCAACGTGGCGAGAAACAAGGTTACTACACTGTTATTATAATAAAACCAAGGTTAATTTTCGTAAAGGGAAAACAAACTCTTCCCGGTGATACCTGAGACAGTATGCAGATGTTTTAGTCTGAAAACTGAGCGAATTACACAAGCGTGAAATGAAGTTAGGAGTAGTAAACATTGTTAATCTACTGTCTCCATAACAAACTTTCAGTTATGTGTGACGTCAACTATTGGCGTAACCTCAGGACGCGAACACCTGTCATAAGACGCTCGGCGAATTTACACACAAAAATGTTTAAAAATAACCTGTTTGGAAAACGGATATTTTTGTTTCGTTTAATGCGTTTGATTTTTTTATTTGAATATTTTTGCATTTTAAGTGTTATGTTTATTATTTGAAAACGCTTTCTTTTTTTGTAATATTGTTAATGAAAACTGAATTGTGCAGAAACTACACAATTCATATTTAAATAGTCATTTTGATCTCGCGTTTCCTTCGCTACTTGTAGCAAAAATCATCGAGCTCCCGTTACTCATCGTAGAGTTGTTAACACTCACTGCAAGAACAAATGACTTCCGGGAGAATTTTTGCTTCCGAAACCCAAAGCAGGTGACCTTCCAGCGGCAAGCAGGGCAGAACAAGCCTCTATCTATTTAAACCAGACAGTCTATTCACGACCCTGAGTGTCAGGACACGTACTCACGATCTTCTCTTGGTTCTGCAGTGTGATGTGAAGGAAAGGTCTTCCGGAGCTGTCCTTCTATCCGAGTTTCAGCAGAACTATGCCTTTAGAAAATTAAAAATATTGTCCTCATTGACAGATTTGGCCGCCTTGGGCTCTACAGCACTGCCAATTGAAGGAAGCATTGCTCCAAAAGCTGATTTGTTTCCCAACAATTGTCTTAAAAAGGATGGAGGAATGCAGTGGTCCTTCAAACTAATTTTGGATATTTTTTCATCGTGAAACATTTTAAAAGATGTAAATGCAATAACACAACTCGTTGTTGCCACTGACAACATGCAACAGCATGATTTGAAAAGTTTATCGTGGCAGCAGTATAGCCCATACACAAACAGACATAAACTTGAGCCGTAGCGCCCTCTTTTGGAAACCAGCTGTAAAAGTCCGATTGATCGAGCAAAACAACCGAGAACATATGAAAGTCTGCCAGTTTGGCGAACGGGCATTAAGAAGCGCAAATAAGTGAAACAATATCCGAACATTTTTAACGGGTTGTAAGGATAATTTTGGTCCTCAAGCGGTCACAATTCGTATAAACAGCCTCAAAGGGCACATTATGCAGACACTAGGAAAAAACGTCGAGCACATCAAAGACAATATTCATTTATAGCTTCACAGCTTAAAATTCAAAGGATATGACCTTCTCTGTCATAGGATTATGGCATTCAATTTTGAAGGAAATTTCTTTGTGGTTGTTTTACCGCTGTTGTGCATTAGTTCACAGCATGACATTTGACCAGATAATAACAGCCTTAGAGTTTTAGTTAAGCTTTCCAAAACATTTGAAAAGTCATACGTTTTACACAAACAAATACCAACCATCAGGTCAGAATTACTTAAATGATAAAACAGTCAACAAATACTCAAAGTAGCAAGTATTTATTAAAGGTAAAATTATTTACACTGTAATCAAAGACAACATCTTGGAAAATGGTACAAATTGTTTGTCCTTTAATATATATAATATTTATATATTTATTTTAATTAATTGTTTAACTATCTAAAATAATGCAACCAAATGGGGAAAGTATAAAAAAACAGGGTTTGGTGAAAGTAGTCTAGCAGTCTAACATCAAATAGCAACTATGTACAGAAATATGTACATTTTTAAAGGAAAAGCATCAAAAGTCAGATCTGTAAATTAACTTAGAGCAAAACTCTCTTCGGTTTTACAAAATAGAACAAGTTCACTCCATATGGCTCTGCTTCAGCAAAGATCTGAAAGGAATATAGGACACTTTTGCTTGAATTAGTTTGAAAAAAGGATGCACTGTTTTTCTCCTTTCAGCAGCTTCAAGCCATTGTGCATTATCACGTTCAGCTGAACAAATACAGGATGGAATTTGAATGTTTGAAACATAATTAAGAACATTTTCCTGAAATCACATCAAAAGCTGAAAACAAAAAACAATTAATAAACATTACACAACAATAAATCTCATTCCATTATATTAAAATAGAGAGTGTTTAAATTAACAGAACATAGATTTTTGATGGAATTATTTGTGAAACCATTAAAACAATTTTCAAGTGCTGCCTGTTTTTTGCAATGCAATTTAATTTGAGACACAGCAGACTATGAAATAGAGATTTAATCAAAAGGCAATAAATCCCTTAAAAGTAATGATTAATTTAGGCTGTTTTTAATTATAGATGTTGAGAGGATTCTTTAAATGTGAAACTAAAATGAGAAGATCCAGCGGATGATCAGAGAAACCATGGGGGAAATATCTCCATAATCCATTCATAAGTCTAGATAAATTCAAACTCCATGTTTACTTGTACTAATCATGTACTCTTAAAGTCATTCATCGTATACTTTCCTATATATAAGAAAGTAACATCATATAAAACCAAAAAAGGCATGTCTTTGGTTTGTCAGACATCTAAGATCAATGTTTCAAATAGGTGTTTGAGAAACCAATAAGTTACTAATTGGTTTAGTGGAAATCATTATCTAAAAATAATGACTAGTAGTTTAAAATCATTCTTTTTGTCCAAACATTCTATTGTTTTAAAACAGAGCTTAGTTCAAAAACACAATAATCAGTTCTTTAAAACCAAGTATTATGGAAACAGCAGTGTGTGTAAGACAAAGAGAGAGAGAGAGCGTATTTGGAAAAACACACATGTAAAAATGAGTTAAAAGAATAATGCAAGTCTCTGCAGTTACAGTCACTCTGGCGATGTGACCGTAGCAACACTGAACCACCAATACCATCGGAGCTGCTGCCTCCTGTCCTGAAGGGCCTAAGGCACGTTGCCAGGTCCAGATTTATCCCACGGAAGAGGGGGAACAGTGACACCTCTGCTAACAGTGCTCCAGATAATCAATCACCCGTGAGATAGACTTCTGTCCTGTGGTTCCAACAGAACACTGAAAGAAAGACAGATTTAAATGTCATTTCCCAAATATCAGGGTACTGCTGTTTCCCAAGCAGATTATGTCTCCTGGTATTTGATATCATTTACCGTCAGATTCATGAAATTAAGGAATTTCTTCAGCATTTCAGTCATGATTGAGAAATCTCCCTTAGGAAGATTTTCCCGCACTGTTTTCACATTCATCTGAGAAAGACAGAGAAATTTTATGAACTTACGACAAAAACACATTGTTAAACAATTGTGTTTTTCTAAAGAGGTGCGAGTTTATCGCACCTCTCTAGCATTACAAAGGTTTCTTTTTCTGTGGAAGGTGTTAACAAAAGCGTTGAAACAACCTTTTACCAATTTGCCAATGTTTTGGTAAATTCAAAATTGATGTCCATGTTGTTGAACTGATATACAAACAAACTTTTGAAGATGCTCACCGGACTCTCCTGACATAGACACCCAAGAAGAAGAGCTGAATACGACGCTACAATGCTGTCCTCCATGTGTTTCCCAGCATGCTGCAGGGCTGAAAGACAGAGAGAGAGAGAGAGAGAGAGAGAGAGAGAGAGAGAGAAAACATTCATAAAAGCATGCCAGTCAACAAAACAATATAAAAACTGTATGATAATGCGTACAAACAATGAATTTTTAAAAATATTAATATAGTTACGGATGTTCTTGACTTCATTAATAATTTGTTCATGAATAACATTTGCAAACATTTAGGCAGTCACACCAAGTGTTTGTTCTTGCTATAGCAGCAGGTCTGTAAATAATTTCTACCTTTATTGAGATCAAGCTCCTCCTCCTCTTCCTCCTTCTTGTCATTTGTGTCGTTGGTTTCCGAGGCGACCCACTGGATCTCTCCGGAAGTTTCCTGCCACTCTCCACTCTGGTCTGCCTGAGATTTGGGCGCCTCACTGATGAGGTCATCAGTCTGAGCCTCAGCTAACACAGCTGCTTGCTCTCGTTCCAGGAAGAGCTACACGTGCACATACACGCATAAATATTAGCATTAAGTGGCTAACAACTTCTGTCAATGTTAATTTAAAATTTAAAATTTTTTAAAAATTTAATTTAAAAATTTTTCTTTTTTATTTCTTTTTTTTACTTTATTTTAATTGCGTAGTTTAATTGCATACATGTTGTTTGAAGAGAATAACCCCTAAATGTAAATAACTCAAAGTTTTATGCAACATAGCTCCTAGTCTAAGCACTCGTAATATCAAGGCTGGACTACTGCAATGCCCCTCTGGCTGGCCTTTTAGCCAATGCTACTAAACCATATGCAAATGATTCAGAATGCTGCAGCACGTCTGGTCTTCAATAAACCAAAAACAGCCCATGTCACAACCCTCCTGACCTTACTCCACTGGATACCTGTAGTCGCCCGCATCAAATTAAAATCACTTGCCTTTAGGACAGTCACTGGAACCTCTTACCTCTCTTTAAATGATTTAACCTCTCTTTAAATGTTTAAACGCTCTCGTCTTTTGTAAGTCGCTTTGGATAAAAGCGTCTGCTAAATGAATAAATGTACATTTACAGGTTCTTTATAGAGATTCAGGCAGTTATATATGGGTGGTCCATCCTCCACAGTCACAGTCGGTGTGCAGAAATCTGATAAAACACACCTGAACTAGAGCCACCAAGGCATTTAACAACTTTGGTGTTAAGATTCCTTTTTCGTCCTCTTCCTTATTCTGCTCCTCAGTCTTTTCTTCCTCTTCTTCCATCTTCACATTATTCTCAGCCTTAACGCCACCCTCAGTCTCTTTCAGCCAGCTCATGTCCACCTCCATCTCCACCAGACAGTGTCTGTTTCTGGCGCTGTACTCCACCAGATTTATCAGCAGACCGAGACCCTGCGCACAGGAAGAGTAAGAAGCATCACACCCACACAGATCATGTCACAGCACATGTACTGAAGACTGTTCTCTCGAGTTCTCACCAGCACACGGATGTCGAATCTCTGCTCCTGAGGCAAGTAACGAGGAACCTTGAGAACGCAGTCTAGTGCAGTCAGAATGAGACCGTCCTGCTCACCTGTTTTAGTGCTGCCCCACTCTAACAGGTCACAGGAAGACAATGTGCGAGATTAAGTCATATGATTGACCACATTTATACGGTATGTTGCTTAATTAAATTTTTTCCAGCTTTGAGTGTCACATGCACACACTTAAAACTGAATGACGAGGGAAGAAGCTGCAAGAAGTTACAAGATTCTCAAGCGCTAAAAAAATAGAGCAAAACAAATTGTTGAAAAATTTGTAATGGAAATAAATGGATATTTTATAGGTATAACCATCACATAGAAAAAAATACTAAAGCTGACAAGTAGACGAGAACTATATGTTTGGAAATGTGTCTATTTGTCTCACCGTTATCATGTGTGAGGTTGAGCAGAACCCCAATAACAGCTCTCATACAATCCTCCACGGCCTTGCCCACGTTGCTATGACTACTCTGCGGGAGGGCGGAGCTAGAAGATGAAGAGACCTCTCGGCTGTAACGCTGGATCATCTGTTCACAATGCTGCAGAGCCCTAAATACAGAGCACAAGTTTACAATGCCAAACATCCTCACGACAAAAAAGCAGCTCAACAATACACATAAAAACAGAAATTAAACACACATATACATGCTTACATGCACACAAATAGGTATGTACAAAACTACTTATTTTCAATATTAACTAACCACTGGGTTGTCTGTGGGATTGGTCAACTAGCTAGCCTTAGGATGAAGCACAACAGGAAAAAACACGACACACGGGTATTCAGACACATTTAAAAGGTTTGCTGCAAGTAAACCACCATAGCGCACACAAAAACTAAGACCTTGAACAATGTGCATAAATAACTGAAACTGGAACATTGCTCACAGCAGGCGATCAGTAATTGTCTTGACATTTACTGTTCAATGTGGTGAACGTCTTACACAAGCGCCGATTCAATGGCTGTAATAGGAGTGAGTTAAGAAACTTGTCAGAAAGAATTTAAGCACAGCATGCTTAAACCCTCTGAGGAGATGTGTCTCCAAATTCATCACTATTAAAGCAAATATAAGAGCTACCAAATAATAAATCTGTTTAAATGTGCTATTGGATGACCAGCTGACCAATCCGCTTATCCCTTCACACGAGCACACAACAATACATCACCACACAAACAAACACACACACACACACACACACGTCACCTTGCTGAGGACACTATGAGCTGAGACTCTTTGTAAGCGATCAGATAGGCCTGGTTCTCGAGGTTGTGGACAGTAACCTGGATTTCAAAGGGAAATATACATTATTAAATACATAAATATACAATATACATAAATATACAATTCCTCACAGAAACAGCAGGTAGGTGTGAATGTGTAGTACACACACACTGGCTGGTGTACACTTACACTCTCCAGAACCCGTAAACAGCGTTCTGCTCCCCAGAGAGATGCAACCAGACTCTCTTTATCTTCCTCTTTATTCAAGTTCTCCACACACTCTTTCACTGAGGATGAGAAAGGAAAAGGCTTCCAGTTGTTTTCATGTCCTTTAGTAAACACACATCTCAAATACAGATATAAAAATATTACATTTACCTTTATCTACAATGTGGTCCAGTCCACCAAGTAGACGCAGCTCTTCTTTAAACCAGTCTCCAGCACGCTTCGACGTCAGGGACAGAAGCGTCTCCATTGCTAAATGACCCGTCTGGGAGAAAAACAATGTGTTTTAATTTATTGTATTTCTATTTTCTTAATTCATTTATTCAATTCATTAGGTCGTCTAAAAGTCAAGAGCTGGACAAGAATCATTTTCTAAAAATGTAAAACGGTCATTTATGATGTGCGTTCACTACACATAAATAGTTCAAATCTGATTTCTAGGACTGATCTTTAGAACTGCCCACACTGTCATGCTGTAAATTATCTTATTTAATTATCTTATTATTCATTTGTTCAGACAGTGGAGTCACGATACAGAATATATATTTACACTCGTAGAACCTCATTTTTCACTGCCATGCCACTCAGTCCTAATCCATTAGACCATGTGGTTTTTCACTCACGGTTATGTTCTCCAGATCCAGATGTTTGTTGTGGACTGTTTCACACAGCTTGCGGATCTTCTCTTTAACTTTGCTCATCTCTTTAGCAGTTAGCTGGTCTGCTACAGAATCATCCTGCTCTAGTTCCAGCAGCCTGATCATCAGCTCCAGACAGGATCGGTCCAGATCCATGTTCAGCCGGTCTCGACTCAGTATGTACATCAGAGATGCTGTACACAGAGCCAAATTCTACAGGAGCCAGAGGAACAGAGCCAAGGTTTAAACATTCTGACTGAATGAGCTACATTCCGATGCCATTGTTAATAGACTGTGACAACAATTGGGGTAATACAGTATTTTACTTGGCACATATTTTTTTTTTATTGAAACAATTATTAATCAACTTAATTACGTATTTAATCAAGTCACTTGGCATGTTTCCTGTTAAACAGCAACTTTTAGTGAGGCATACTGAAGAGTTTGTCCCTTTCTAAACAGCCAATCACATTCATGAACCATGACTTGCAACTTGCTAGTTGGTGAAAGGTGTTGACGGGGGAGAAGCCAGTCTCAATCTAAACAGAATTTTATTGGACAAAAACTCGTTTAGTGCCCGAATTACATCCATCTTCCAAAAAAAGAACAAGTGTGTAGCACTTGAAGCAGCACTACCCAGTCCAACTGGTGTATGGTGGTAGAAACCTGCTTTGTCATATAAACAGCCCCTCAGCTCTGCCACTGTAAGTCACTGTAACACATGGCCTCTCGTGGCTTATGTTTTAATGCAAAACATCTGCCTTGACTCATTATGTAGATTTACTTTATTTTTTGTGCATCCTTCAATATACAAATAAATTCAAGTCAGGCCAAATGAGTCAAGGCAAACATTTTCATGCGCCATCTGTGTAAACCGAACTAACGAGATTTACAGAGTAACAGCACAGCTTCTGTTTGCGTTTCCACCTCGTCTGTGAGCAAAGATGATTACATCTCCAATTAATCTTCAATAACGAAGTAAACAAACTGTTTTACAATGAGCATTATCACTATGAACACAGCTAGTGTTGCGCTTCCCTGGAATGCCGCTTAGTTGTACAGCTAGTTAGTTTGTAAGTAAATTAAGGAGTCGGTACTGTAGTAATTTAATTGTGAGCTTGCTGGTTCTGTGGTGGACGTTCAGAAGACACTCACGGGGTGCTGCTGGGCATCACTGAGCATCTTGAAGACCTGCGCCACTTTCCCTCTGGCCCTCAAGTGCATGCGGAAACTTGGCATGGCACAGCGTGTTGCCAGACTGATTACACTGCAGGCATAAACACAAGCATCCATTAATCACTCATCTGTGCTGTGTGTCACGTCTAACCAAAGTCCTTTTAAGGAAGTCTTGTCACTCAGCAGCCATATTTGCAATGCCTCCAGGCAAGCTATACAAGACCAAGTCCAATCTACTTGAATGGGGGAAGACCAATATCTCTTAAATCGCCTGCTAAGGTCACAATAAAACAACATATTTACATTTTTACATTACATGATAAATCATAAGAAGTCAATAACATTAGCTACACATAGTTACAGTAACCAAGATAAAAACATTTCAATATTGTAATATTGTCTGTCTGAAAGTTTGTGTCAAATTTAAGCAATTTAACCTGACATCAACTGTACGATCAATTTTGTTTAAGCTCAAACTGTGCTAAATAAACATTTTTCCAGGTCGCTTTACTGTGCATGCACAAAGGCTGGCAAACACTGGCAAAAACAACTGATGATTGGCTTTCTTTACTGAAAGGTGGGACTTTCTTTGCTACAGCAGCCATAGTAAACATTGCACTTTCCCCCATTCACAGTAACAGCACTGCAGCATCTTGTTAATATCTATAGTCTTTGGTCCAATGCCATGCGTGTCAATGGGTTAAAGCTGATGTCTTGGTGCAGACTCTTGATAATGGTCGATGTCACACCTATTGACTGTTCATGCTGAAATATCACTCTCTGTTGCGCGTCTGTCAAACTGCCAGTTAAAAAAATGGAAGTGACAAATTAAACAAATCCCTCTGAAATTTCTGTCAGATTCCCCGTCACGGCTCACAATTCCTCATTTTAGCAGAAAATCACAGTTGGGATTGAGAAAAAGAACGCAAACACAAACAATTGAGCACAGCGATCTGTCACCATGTTTTGAATTATCAGCCACTAAAGCTGATGCAAAACTATATTCCACCAATATTAAACAATAAATCCAAGTGTCTCTCACCTAAGGCAGCGTGTGTTGAGGGGTTGTGTGCTCTTCAAACCCGTCTCCAGATACTCAAAGTCATCGGTGAACTCCTGATTCTCCCCAAACTCCACAACGTCATTAAAGTGCTTCACATGCTGGACCACCGTGTATAACTGCATTCAGACAGCGGGGGAAATAAAGAAACAATGACATCAAACATCTGAGAATGACCTTTTCTTAACTGAGAACATTAAGTTCAATTTTTTGGAATCACCATAAAATTATGTATTTGAAAAAAACCTATATTATTATTTCCCAAAAATGCATTAAAATAAAAGATGTATAATGTTACAAACAACCATTTCTAGAATCCTTAGCATTCAGCAATGATAGCTGTGCAGACCTCAGGTATTTTAACACACATACTGTTAAGATTCAGGTGAAGTTTTATCTGCAGGGGTTACCAACTTCTTAGACCTCATGATCAAACCTGGAACATGTCAACACTTCAAATCAACCATCCAAGACTAATGCTCCTTTGCCTGTGGATATGACTATGGGCTGATATGACTTCTTTTCAGAAGGTCCCATAGCATCACAGTGTTCTCTACACTACTGCAAATAAAGTGCTCAAAGCCACCAGCTGAGCTCCAGTGAGGAGTGTTTTACAAGCTAGAGGCTCTGATATATCTTGTTGTTGGACATCTGGGGCATCCACTCTTTGCCCTGGTTAGATCCAGTTGGTTTGCTTTCAGTTTGTTCAATACAGTCTCCTCTGAATCTCTCAGAAGAGTTTGTAGAAAAAGTCTTTTAAATGTACTTGCAAGAAATGAAAATTAACTCAATATTTTAGCCAATAAAAAGACATTGTATTGTGGTTTCCACACCTCATTAAGTTTTCAACTTTGCTAATTATAATAATAATAATAATGATACAGGTTGTCACTGTGTACAAAATTTGCACAGTAAAATTCCTTAAGGGTGAGGAAACAGTGTTTTTAGTAGACTGGAGTAATACAAAACAGAATCATTAATTCTTTAATATTACTGTTTTCACAGCATTTTTGATCGATTAAATGTTACACTTGTGAATAAAGAATTTTGTTTTGTTTTTTTTCAAAAACAAAATCTTTTTTTCAAAAACAAAATCTTTTTTTCAAAAACAAAATCTTTCTTTTGACAGATTCCAGGATTTCTGGAGAAAGACTGTTTTATTACATTTCCCAGCATGCATTGCTCACCTCTTTGTGCTCCTTTCTGCATTTGAGCGCAGTGACAATGTCCTGGTATGGCTCAGTGGGGACAGTGACAGACTTGATGACTTTAGGAGGAGGGGGCGGGGCTTTGAACACGCCATCATCTTTGTGAGAGTTTGTGTCCTTGTTGCCACTTGACACACTGGCTTTCTGTGAGAAAGAATTAACATGTGGGGTTCCAAAACAAAAAGACCTTCATGGCATAAAGGTTATTAACAGGTTCAGTTTAGTGTTACATACAGGTGCAGGCACAGTGTGAGAGGTAACAGGAGGCGGGACTTCCTCTGGCTCAGGTTGATTCCAGTGACGAGCATTATAGACAGCTTTAGCAGGAGACTGCATTAAACAAACACCACAAATGTTCTTTGAAAAAACAGGGAATAAAATACCATAAAAACGAAATAGTTGTAGCCTATATAAAAAAGTATAGTCTATATAACTACAGGTCTCCTAAAGCTATATGATTGCTTTTGAATAAAGAACAGACAAAAAAAATGCAACTCATTATTTACAATCTTACAGTCCTATTCGTGTCTCTTGGTAATGACAACGCCACAGTGGTTTGAAATTACATGAGGGTGAGTAAATAAATAAATATCAATTTTCATTTCTGAGTGAACTGTATCTTTAAGACCTCAGGCCCTGCATTGCAAAATTGTTCGCCCAAATCTATAAATGCACAGATTATAAAATATTTTAGCTCTACTTTTTTTGGCCCACTGAAGATCTTGCGTCCAATTTCCTTTGATTTGTCGCTCTGCTTTCCCTGCTGTTCCTTCTGTGAGCCAGAGGAGCCTGTCTCATCCAACGACTCTTGAGAATCTGGCAACAGGACAAAAACAAACACTGTGTGTCACAGAAGAGTGAAAATTCACCAGAGCAAAGAAAGTACAGAGAGGACCGGAACCATCAGTGAGTACCTGTATTTGAGCTGCTTTGGCTCTGTTGACTCTCCTGTGAGTGGTTGGTCTGCGGACTGCCTACGTTGGCTGATAGGGCCGCCCCTGCCTTCCTTTCCTTCTTCCTCACTTGAGCTGGTGAATCGTCCTCATCCTCACTGTCGCTCTCGCTTAGATCATCAAAACCAAAGTATTTGATCTTATAGCTGGTGCTGCCGGATGCTGTAGCCTCTCCATCTGCATCCTGAACCTCGTTCTCCTCAAAGCCAAAAAACTCCAGTTTCGTCTCCTTCTTGCTTTTACTCTGAGTGGGTCTGAACCTAAGGAAAGATTAGCATTCGCTCTGTAAATGATTTCTTCTGTAAATACATTAGTTAAAAATACCAGGTAATGAAAGTTACTGTCATTACTATCCTCACATGACAAGTGAAATCTCCCGCAGTAAGCTTAAGCATCATAGAGATTGCATGCGCAGTGGAGAGAATTGTGAAAATCGCTGATAGTTATGTGTAAAAATAAGATGCGCATAAATTTACGCAGGTATTTCAGTTCTAAAGTGGAGACCGATGCACAGATGGAGAAAACTGATTAAGAAGATGCTATGACCTCAACGTCGACATCTGTGACTTCAGTTTATATTTTAGATTCAGAATCTGATACAGACTGAATTGTGTTCTATATTGTTTTTACAAGTTCATAGAAATTTCAGTTCAGTTAGAACCAAATATTTGTATTGATGACTGTAATTTGATTATTTTTATATGATTGTTGTTTTTGTTGTGTTATGAAAACATTTTTGATTGATGTTGTGTCTCCTTTACAGTATTCTACATTAAAAATAATGTCTTTTTTATTTGGGCTACATAAATTCATTTCGGGCTACCAAAATCTGAAGAGTGTCTGCCCCAAGGGCTACCAGGGATTTAGAAATTTTGCAAGCCCTGCAACTGGTGATGGTTGGTGTGCATGTTTTTGGTACCTGGTAGGTTTTGCAGGCTGTGTGTCCGTCTTCCTCCTAAAGGTACCTGCCTCTCCAATGTCAGCTTGTACTGGGCTGACGAAATCATCCACACTCCGCTCTATCGAGTCCTGGATGGTCACATTACACACCGACATGCAGGATGGGTGAAGAACTGTGTAGTCCCTCACTCTGCCCCGAGCAGCAGGCTTGACCTCTGAACTCCCAGCAACCCCTGCGGTGGTGCTCTTCGCGGTGACAGGTGTAGAACTGGCAGCAGAGCTTGACACCTCACTGGTTCCGGAACTATCCGACCCTTTATTCCGACTGGGTCGTCTATACACTCTGTCAATGGAGGGCTTAAGAAGAGGAAGCTGCTCAAAGTTGACAGGTTCCACCGAAGGTTCCGGTTCAGCGGGGCATGGCTCTGAGCTCTTGGGCCCATCAGAGGAGTTTCCCGCCTGGGTAGAACTTCCACTTCCAGCCCCCAGTTGAGAGTCCTCTGCAGGAGAGTCCCAATCATCCGAGAAGTTTCTACTGGGAGTTTTTAAGCTGTAGGTCTGGGACACTGGTTTGCTCAGCGAAACAGTGGATTTACTCCAGGCTCCTCCAGTTCCACCAGCGTGTGATGAGGCTGGAATTGTTTTAGCTGCAGTGACACAGATAAAAAAATATATATAGTTGTGTGATTGACAGGTGTTTGTTTGTTATTAAAAAACCACATTGAGAAACTAAGGTGCAGCCTCAAAATGGAACAACCCTGAACTGTCAAACCCCATAATGAATGCTTCTACAGTTAGATAAGATCGTTATGATCTGATATGATAGCTATGATAAGGTGATACAATGAGTATAATTAGAACTTTGCTGATCCTTTGAGGGTTATCACAGCCTAAATCCTTGTTTCTCTGCTCCTCTAATGGTCATAATTAGCCTTGCTAAACAGTCAAGGGAAAGTGCGATGCTGCAAAGGGCTGAAATTATCCTGTCCCGGAGCCCATGACAGTGTCCTTACACAAGCAGCTCATCTGCAGACAGAAGACTTTAGCAAAGCTTCTGCTGTTCTCAGCACCGTATAAACCCCTAGTCAAAGTCCACCTATCCTGCTGCAGTATGATACTGTGACTTCATCTCTCACAGAACAATGATGTGAGGTCATGATGACTAAGATATTACTATATATGCCTGATCAGATGCCTGAAGTGACCCAGTGGCTGAAAGATGTTTCACACCCTGCCATGAGACCAGTGCATCACCATGAATTACTCTGACCCAAGGGCTTTGGCTAATTATAACAATAGGAGAGAAGCAAAAGGAACTGTCATGACAATTTCTCACATTATTGTGACGGGGTCTGCTAAAAAAAACTGCAAAGCCATAACAACTAAAAAACCCGCGAAGCCATAACATAGGCAACCAACTGTTCCTGTTGCATTACAAGTACAATTTAAACAGCTGTACATCTGCTGCTCCACCAAAATGAGCTGTCATTTGTGTTTATAGTTTAAACTTAGTTCTCATATCCTACCTGGGCTATTG
The DNA here is from genome assembly GCA_036877575.1 of Botia almorhae. Lineage (NCBI taxonomy): Eukaryota > Metazoa > Chordata > Actinopteri > Cypriniformes > Botiidae > Botia > Botia almorhae. Next base: position 214,760 of record JAZGTJ010000053.1, read on the forward strand.
GGAGCAACCACACCCCTGCTGACATTCAGGCTGCTACCCAGAGTGGATGTGCCTTCGCTGGCCACTGTTGTACCCTCACTGGGCTTGTTTATCTGGGTCTCGGACTGCTCACTCCCAGCCCCTGCTGCATCCGAGCCTGTTTCTGACTGAGGTGTACCTCTGGATGTGACAGCTTTGGACTCGTCATCGCTGTCAAAACCAAATGGGTCCTCTGAGCTGTCGTCGTCATCAAATCGAGGTCGTTTGGTCAGCTCTGAGACATCTGGCTTGAATGAGGGCCGCTTGACCCCCAACTGGGCTTTATAAGTAGTCTCTCCCCATTTGGTGCTGAGCGTAGCCTTCTTATTGGAGAACACCTCGTCAAACTTCGAGCTGGCCTCTCCTCCCTTCCTAGTGTATGTTTTACTAAATCTGGATGTCATGTTGACGCTTGTTACATATTCTATAGGAAAACAGAAGATGTAATGGGAAAACAAAGGCAACATCTTTAATAACAAACCAAAGACTTTTGGTGTAGCTCATGGAGTGCTGATAATGCAGTGCCATGGTTGTGGGTTTGATTCTCAGGGAACATAAGTCACTTTGGAAAAAACGTATGCCAAATGCATAAATGTAAATATTATGGCTCTAACAACTTGTTTATTATTGCAACAATGAAACAGAAAGGTAAGCAATAGGAACTGTAATATGGCATGTTAACAAGTGTATTAAATACAAAAAAAAGCATTCAAGTGGGGGATTTCTCAAATATAAACTCCTGTTTTAAATATATAAACTGTATACAGTATGGTAACCGACTGGACATAGTCGGTTTTGCTGACTGGCAAAAACAATTGTTCAGTTAACAGATGGGTAGATCTAGATATCTCTATAGTGCCTGCAACACAACCAAGAAAACGAACAGTATGATCTCCTTAATATCGCTGCTTTAATGCACACACCAACTAGATCGCAGGTTCATGCACAACAGATGGCACTTGTCAAGCCCGGCAGCCTCTCTACCGCTTCTATCGTTATTTGCAGGAGTTTAGAAAAATGTAACGTGAACAGCTAAACCGCTCGGTTTAATTTATTCCATGGCTATTTGGGGTTAAAGAGCGCGATTTATCCTGTGTATGTACACTTCGGTGTGTAAGGGTCAGATGCGCTCGTGTTTGCACACTCACCGATTCACCGTCTTTCCTCTGGGCCTCTGCGCTCAAACAGCTGCTTAAAACAAGCCCAGTCGATCTGCCCAATGAGCAAACCCGCAAAGCACAACTACTGCACGGCACGCCTATTAGACGTCCAAATTAGACACGGTCGTGAAGGACTGCTGTTGTTTATTTGTGGCTATCTGGATTACTCGGGCTGCGATGCGCCATTAGTGTCGCCCCTCCTTCACCGTCCCCAACGTCGGCGTAAAGTCTGGCGTCACACCAGAACGCGGGTCAACCAATCAGAGGTGAGTGCATTAACAATGCATTCAGGAAACGAATTTCGGATTGGAGGAAATAAAAAAGAAAATGCGTTATAATTGGACGACAACGCAGACTTGTGGGCGGAACTTAATGTGTGAAGTCGAGTAGATCTGGATTCTATCTACAGTTTAAATAATACAAACATTAAAATAAAACGCAGAAAAATATATCTTATCGTCTTAATGTCGACTTTAAAATATGGTGTTTTTCATTATATACGGAATATGGTGTTATCAATTATATACGGAAAATTATTTATCCACAAATTTTAACTGGTCAATTGGAAAAAAAATATAATTTATAATGCATAAAATGTGTGTTAATTGATTATAGTGGTACGATTTTTTTTCTCTCTTTTATTGTATTTGTTGCTTAGTTCTTGATTTGATGTAGATGGTATGTTATAATTGGCTTTTATTGTATGTATACTATAGTATATAGTATTTTTATTACCGATCGTACTTTAATAAATTAAAATACATTTTCGCATTAGTCTTTTTGTATTAAATTGCTGCTATGCATTTGGCAGACGCTTTTATCCAAAACGCTTGCTATCCATGGCATCGTGGTCCTGAACTCCTAAGAAACGTCTTCTATTAGTCATAACAGAAGCATTTTAATGCACGTATGTTTCACACTCTGACACTATCGGATGCTATCAGTGTCTGTGTCTTACCGTACTGTCTGAGGACAGTAAGTGCTTTATTAATAGTACTTGCGCTCAAATTTTACTAGTAACTATAAATGGCATCTACTGTTCTAGATGTCAGGATCTGATCTCATTGTCTGACTTATTGTCTGAGAAACAGAAAATTATCCACTCTTGATTCTTTTTGCAAGACAAAAACGTTGCTAATTACTTTGCGACGTTGTGGATGACGTCATGTATGGTAGGAACAAGGTAAATCCACGCCAGCCGATTTATTTCAGGTCAGCCTTCTCAGTTAGAGGCTTTTTCACGGAAAACTATAATATGGTGACATTTATGTCTGGTACACCGCACATCTATGTATTTTTCCACAACTATGTATTTTTCTATAAACTCATGTCCTCTTTCACCAGGAGATGGAGGCATTGCGAAGCGAACGTTTACGTTATACTTTCACATCTGTAAATCAGTAAACTTAATCTTATCTGTTTCATCTTACATCACTCTGCTTGTAAAGTTTATGGAAGTAATAACACATGGCCAAATAAAAGTTTTTTAAAACGTGTTTTATGTTTAAAATAAAGTTCTTTTGTTGTTGTTTTTGAGGAAAACACTGAACATTACATGGAATCAATTAGACGATCATTTCATATGAATTATGTAACACATGACATTTAAGTGGGTTGATTATGTGGTTATTGGTTATAATTGAAAATAAATCACAGTCTATCATGACAGTTATTAAGTCATAAGCAGGAAAAATTAGAGCTTAATAATGGCTTAAGGCTTAAAACTCCAAAGAATAAGGTGAGATTAACCTGATCAACCACAGATTTAGCAGCATAACATAAATCATGTCACTTTTTAAAGCTGATGTTCCCTAGCAAATCTCACCCCACCTCTGGATACAGGAGGAACACTGTGCAAAATGCTTAATGCTTGATAAGGTGTTTGTGCAGGCTGTACAAACCTGCTTGAAATCTAAAAACATTTCTACAAGTCAGTCTTACAAAAGAACCAACATGCCGTTCAGATGGACTTCCTGTGCACCCGTTTCATAGTTTCATTGTCTAAACACTTCATATGTAACTAAATTACGGTCAGATTCCCTATAATCACAGATATGTAATCACAGTCCTTCAAACTCAAGATGTCTTTAGAATATTTAGCATTCTACAGATGACCGGATATTTACATGACATGACCAGAGGAGAAGTTCCAACAGTTCTTGTTTTACTTCTTAACTCCATGACTTTTGTAGTGTTTGTGGGCCTGAACAATCTCTGAAACAACTGAAGGGTCATCCAGCGTAGAGATGTCCCCCAGGTTGCCTGTGTCATCCGTGGCAATCTTCCGTAAAATTCTTCTCATAATTTTTCCTGACCGTGTTTTTGGAAGGCGCTTCACAACCTTAAACAAGAACAGACATGGCAAAATAAATAAATCCTCAAGCCATCTGTGTAACAGATCCACAAACACGGTGATAGATAGAGGAGTTTCCTACACAAACATTTGAAAACTGTTGTGTGATCAGTCTTAATCCTTCTTCGTAAATACCCTCAATTAAAATCTCTTACAGAATTATTGCCTTAGCTCAACAGAAGAACAATGTGTCAGAATTCACATAACAAATGCAGTGGCTGAATATGTTGGTTTTATTTACCAGAAAGTGCTCAGGAATGGCATATTTGGCAATTTTAGTAGCCACGAGGTGTTTCAGCTCATCCACAACAGTCAGTTGTCTCTCAGTACCGGTTTCTTTCAAAACCACAAATGCAAATGGAACTGGTGATAAAGAAAGATGAAAACAACAGTTAGACAGTTAAATATTAGGTGAATAAAAATTATTACTATCTATATTTATACTACTATCTATACTACTATATTTAAAAATGATTATCTTAATAAAAACACAGTTTATGAAAGTTAATTAAGGCTATGACAAAAGGCTAAGTCATGTTATTTTTTCAGGTGTTTTTGCAATGACCAATAGGGGGTGCAGATCAAGAAGTAAAGCACATGATGAATCAGGTCAAAAGGTCAGTGGTTGCTTGGGGCGTTCCAGATGACTCATGAATGAAAAGGAGAGATAAATCTTTGGCACTAAGGAGTCTCACCTTCTCCTTTGATCTCATGAGGAATTCCTATTACTGCAGTCTCAGGAACATCTGGATGTTCATCCTGATACCAGAAAGACACAAATGGTACCCAAAATTTGAAACTATTATTTTAGTAAAGGCTTTAGTGCTGTAAAAAGAATGTCTGTAACACAAACCATTTTTTTCTGATGTGATGTTTTATATCAGACTTCATAAGACCAATTAATTTAAATGAAAACCAAATGAGTTTAATTCAATTGAGTTTAATACAGAGAAATTTATTAAAAAGTTTATCAGAGGAAAAACTTGTTAAGTGTATGATACAAGAACTTGGAGGTTTACCAGTGCATCCTCTATCTCAGCAGTGCCCAGTCGATGTCCACTGATATTAATGACATCATCCATTCGTCCTGTGATCTGGTAGTAACCATCTTTAGAGCGATATGCTCCATCACCCGTAAAATAATGACCTTTGGAGCGGAAATGATAACATTTTAAATCTGACCCTCAGAACAATTTAATGTCGACTTTATGGCTTTATACACTGTATGTATAATTTCAATGGAATTGTTGTGAGAAACCCTGACAAAAAGGATTTTTAGGAAGAACTACAAAATTGCATTTGAAAATCTGAACAGCTTATTTTGACATTGTATCTAACTCTCAGCTCAGAGCCAAGGCTCATACTGAAGACAAAGTCAGAAAGAATGCTTCAATAATTTAACCAAGTGCCTACAAACTTTTTCTTTCATGCCTGAAGAAGCTTCAAAATCCCTAGAGGTTTAACTTACCTGGATATGGTTTAAAATATGCATCCACGAATCTCTGGTGGTCTCCAAATATGGTTCTGGCCATTCCAGGCCATGGTTGTCTGATGCACAGAGCTCCATTGACATCATTTCCTTTTATTAGCTGCCCCTTTTGGCAACAGATAAACAAAAACAGTGATTAGAAGTAGTGTGACAGTCACAATTTGGTTCACAATTTGTGTTAGTGAACCACAGGCGTCATTATTTCCAGCAGATCTCTTGTTACTATAGCAACCGATGTAGATATTAATTGATTACACTTTCTGAACAAATGGAACAAACTTCATCACTTCCAAAATGACAGTGTGGACAGTCAGTCCATCTTTTTCTTCTACACTGACAGATACTCCTGTTACTATAGCAACAGATGTAGATACTGATTGATTACACTTTTTGAACAAATGGAACAGACTTCATCACTTGCAAAATGACAGTGTGGGCAGTCAGTCCTAGACTGGATTTAAAATCCAAATGAGATTATGTGCAGTGTGAACAAAGGTCCCTATCAGCATTGTCCCACTGAGCAAGACATTTAACCTGCAATTGTGCACCTCGTTATCGAAAAATAAACCAAACAGTGAGTCAGCACACAAATAAACAAGTATAGATTACCTTCTCGCTCATCAGTGCCGGCTGGATGCCAAAAAACGGTCTCATAGCCATAGCAGGACGGATTTCTGCTCCAGGTTCTGCTGGGTGTGGAGCGATACACACACCGCCAGTCTCTGTATAAAGACAAGTGACTAAGATTACCTGACAAGATCACAGTTTAGTAAACAAACAAACAAATGCAGCATTTGCCAAGCACATGACGCATGGATTTATTTTACCCGTCTGCCACCATGTGTCCACCAGTGGGCACCGTCCATCTCCGACCACTTTATAGAACCATTCCCAGGCCTCGTGATTAATGGGCTCCCCAACTGTCAAATTGAACGTTCACATCATCATTTAAGTGGACAGATTTCTCTAGCAAAACACTTAAATACTGTGCTTGCTAACAGTTCTGACCTTCTTTCAACCCTTACTGACAGGTATCTGAGGGCCCAGCACGAGTCAGATGGGATGAAAACACAATGTATTGTCCTAATGATTCGGCACAGAGCTCTGTTGCACTCCAAGTCTGCGTGCCTAGACTGATTTAAAATCATTCACACCTTCCTCAGGCTGAACTTTAACTGTGGCTGAACTGTCTCACACAGAGCAGAGTCTTCCAGGGCTGTAGTAACAATTTTAGGGGCTCAGAGCTCCAAGCGGGCCAATTACAATTTCGGAATGTTATTTTCACAAAGGTAGGAGCCTAGAGCAATATACAGTCATGGGAAATAGAATTCCATAATATGGCACTGATGGTATCCAGTGGTTGAATAGCAAGGCTGGCAACCCTAAGGTTTCGGGTTCAAAGCCTTAAAAGAGGGACACATAAACCACTAAGTTGATGAGATTTCCATCAGTATTATGGCTTTGCAATACAGGTACTGTTTCTTGAGGTCAGTGGGATAGAAGGTGGGTGGTAAATTATGACAGTTTTTTCAAACCAAGCACATGTGACATGGAAAACATTTTAAATAATGCATTCAGTCGGTTAAAACATAACAACATTTTTCAGAATGTAGGTCAATTTTGCTCTGACAAGAAAACAGCCTCACCGGATCCAAGTGTTTTAAGTGACGATCTGTCATATTTCTTCACCCAGCTTTCATCATACTTCAGGAGTAATCTGATGGCTGTAGGAGCCCCATAAAACTGGTTTATTCTTAACCTCTCAACGGTCTCCCAGTAACGGCCTGAAAAACACTTACAGAACACAATTTGTCATTTGTAGACAAGTTAGTTGAAGAAACACTTTTCAGAAGAATGACAACACTACAAATAAAAATAACTACCAATGTCACCAAAGATGAAAGTATAAATGTTGGTAAAAGAAAAAAGGAAAAACAATGCTTTTGATTAATATTTTGTACAATATAACGAACCTAATTACAAAAAACTTTTTTACACAAAACAAATATGAGCATCTACGGTAACTATGACTAATTAAACACAACATTACTGATGCCAACGCATAACTAGGAAGTTTGAAAGCAGATTATAATGAAAGCAGCAGAGGAATGTTTACAATCTCTAGAGGTCACTAAAGAATACATTGCTTTATGGAAACTCATCAAAGCTAATTTCCATTAAAATGCATCAATCAGAGGTCGTGTCGCAAACCAATTGAGCACAATAAAGGCAGATAAGAATCACTTGAGCAAGTTAATATGTCACTAGATACTATCTGAGACTCACAAAAGAGTTTCCTTCCCTTTGAAGAGGTGAAAGGAGCAGAAACACCATCTAAACAGATCTAAAGGGGTTACGACCTCTCTCAGAGGAACACTTGTGTATCCAAATCAGTCATTTTGTTAATGACAACTGTTGTTTTACTTTGCAGTGTTTGTTTATTGTCCATAGAAAAGCTTTGGCAACATGTATGTGCCAATAAATCAACTTAATCACTTAAAATAAAGGCGGAGATGTAATCATACAGTGTGTGCTATATGTATACACACTGCATTATCAGTTTTTAAATATTTCTGTGATTTCTCTTCATATTTCACCTGGATCAGGGTACACAGGTGTGCTCTCAAACAGAACTGAAGTGGCTCCATTACACAGCGGCCCGTACACCACGTAACTGTGACCTGTGATCCAGCCGATGTCAGCAACACAGCCGAACACATCTCCCGGTGTGTAGTCGAACACATACTGCAACCATAGGAACGTGTTATACAACCCGTTACACAGCTGTACAAATATGTCATACAGGAAACTGACTGCTGAATATGTCATTGAGTTTAGCAGTTAGTGTAAACAAGGATATGTTAAATATAGATGAATTTAGAAGCTGGTCACACACATCTTATCAAGGGCACTAAGATAATAATTAACATAACAATTAATATTGTATAAGCCTTTTTACAGTCTACAAGTGCACAAGGTATGCCTTGTACTTTTGAATGGTAAATAAAATAGACTTGTAAAAGCTTCTGTGTGTCTCATCTTAAGTGATTAATTAAGGAAAACATATATGAACAGACATATTCAATATTGGGCCATTTTGTGAACTCAGTTACAGTTGACTTTCTAGAAAACATTATTTCTCAGACAGTTTAAGAAGTTCAAACATGATAAAGCCTTTATGCAGTTATTTTCTGTAATTCAGTAACTAGCACAAGCAACAAATTACCACGACGTTGTCATGGGTTTACATACAATACAATACAAAAACATTATTTTGCTCAAAATGATGTTTTTTTCTTAGACATTATGCCAGTAACAGTATGAAAAGAGCAGCACTGATGTTAAACACACCTGATGTGTGAGGGAGGCATAGAGCAGGTAACCGGCCTGTGTGTGCACAATGCCCTTAGGTTTCCCTGTGCTGCCTGAGGTGTAGAGCATAAACAACATCTCTTCACTGCCCATGGGCTCTGGAGCGCAAACTGATGATTCTCCTGCCATAACCTGAGACAGAAAGAGAGATGAAGTTACATAGACAGCACATTATTAGCACTGCTTCATATTCTCTACCTCATTGTATTTAGCATGTATCAGTTTGTAGTCTTTGGTGTCTATATATTGCATGCCTTCACTTAAGGCTGCACGATATTGAGGAAGAATGCAATATTTGATAACTATACTACATTGTGACGTGCATATTGTGACACTAACATTGGCGATAACATTCTATGTGTAGTTTATATTAATTTTGTTTTGCCGTCGTGAATATTGAAGGCTGTTTATCACCACAAACATTCATGCGAATAACGAGATTAAAAGAGCTTTGCCCTTCAAAAAAACGTCAACAGCAGGTCATTCTAACTGTATTTTGAGGCTTTTCTTTATTCCAACTCATTTCACCAAAAGTAATTTTGCACATCATGTGTAATCCAGTATTCTTATCCATAATATCTGGTCACTGTGACCAACCCTAGGTCTTTTTAAACAGCCGAACAGATAATCCTCCCTAAAAAACAACAAACAACAAAAAGCTTTCCTGATTTCGCCTTTTGCTCATGAAAATTGCTGCTGTCAGGTCATTTTTTATGGTTTAACTTTTTTTCTTTTAACTTGGAAGTTCCGGCACATTGGTAAAAAAGCAGCTTATGTAAGAAGCCTACAACAATAAAAAAAGTTACATAGTGTCCTTGGCTTTATAAACCACTGCAGGAGATCACTGCTGTGAGATTGTAAGTTACCTCATCTAACGGAATGTCTAGTTTGCCCATTGGCACACTATTGTTGGTCCTCTGGGCCACAAACACATGTTGAATGGACGGACAGCTCTTCACTGCTGTATCCACTGTGGACTTCAGATCGAAGACACGTCCGCCCCTCACTCCTTGGTTGCATGTGATCACAAACTTGCACTGGGCTGTGTGTGTGTGAAAAAGACATAAACAATGAAATACTGTCCTGACAATGAACCATTGCTAACAGAGCCAAAGAGTTGTTTGTTTGATTCCTCTAACTGGGCGCTAAATTTCGATATATTTCACACAACAAAAACACAATGTGTGTGTTTCATTAACATGCTGTAGGAAATAATTTAGACAGACTAAACTCCCTTTACCCTTATAATTAAATTTGTAACTTTCATTTTAAGTATGCAATACTTAATGTTATATTTCAAGAAACCCTTGCTAAAACTTTCTTGTATTTGACATTCTCTGCTCTCATTGGATTCTTGTCTTTCATATTGCACCAAACAAGATCAGAATGAAACATCTGTTCAGTATCTAAGGACATGCAGGCCTGTTTAAGTACAAACGCCCTTTTAAACTTATCTCTGTCCACACACACACACTCTGTCCACAAACACACATACACACACACACACTGTCCACACACACACATACACACACCCACTTTGTCCCAGACAGGCTCTAACTAGCTTTCGCTAATGTGCTGTGTATAAAACAGTCACACTATAAAAAACACCTGACTTTCCAGTCATAGCGCAGCATTCCCTAGAAAGCATGTACGAGAGCTTTACTACAGGGTTATAACTGGCAGAGAACTTTAAACCTTGTAGTTAAATTTAAAGTGAACATAACATTAAAATGGACTGGATGGATTTATTCTACTTTCCAAAATCGCGTTTCTGGACTGTGCACACTTCATCAGTGAACATTATTCCTGAAGGAAAAAAAACACCTTCACAATCTCTCATCAAACTATCTCTCTTCACCTCTCCAATGACTTTTCTTTTTGACTGACATCATCAGGCCCTTGTTTTCCACCCCTCCCCTTCAACACCCGTCATACAGAGACCACTTATAACGATCCAATTAGTTCCTAATGCATTAAATCAAATCCCACTCTTCATTTTTCTCATTAAAAAAAGTACAATTTGTTCTGGCCGACAATTCAATTTTTTCCTGGCAATTAACCTCAAGTCAGAATAACAAAGTCTGTAGTTATAAAGTATATAAATAGTTTCACATTCTCACATTGCAGTAATTGCATCACAGTCATTTTTTTAGTTCACTTCTAGTTTGAACACTTTTTTGTGTCGGCTGCTGAGACACACAGTACACTGTTTTATGAGAACAACAAACTTGGTATCTTACTTAGTATCAGTAACTTACCATCCTGGATTCTGCCAGCCAGAGCCTCTGAGCTAAACCCTGCAAATACCACAGTGTGTACAGCACCGATGCGGGCACAGGCCAGCATGGCCGCCACGGCCATAGGAGACACAGGCATGTAGATGGCCACTCGATCACCCCTCTGGACTCCATGGCTCTTTAATGTGTTGGCAAGGCGACAGGTCATTTCCAGAAGCTCCCTGAGATGTGTCAACAGATTGCAAACACAGATATTTTATGGGAATAAAATAACACATCTGACTAACAGGAAATCTGTCAAGTTGTAAAGCTGTAAATATTTGCTTAGGCAGGGCTAGTTCAACAGGCTTAGGAGCTAAGCTTCAAATAAATGTGCATGAAAACATGAGAGCAAAATAGGCTACACAACACTAGTGTATCTCTATCATCATACTGGCTGGCATTTATTAATTGTGTATTATTGATTTATTTACAGCATTTCAAGCTTGGTGAAATGTATTATAATGCCTTGAGAACCTTCCTCTAAAAAACTGAATATGTGCAGATGTGATTTATTACTCTCCTGGATCTCCTCCATGCTGTAGTGAGATCAGAGACCAAACACTTTCGCTTTCATAACAAACGTATGTATGTGTATCAATGTGTTCTTACTTCCTGTTTACCCATAGAAACAGGAAAGGGAGATGAGCACATGCAGTTCTCTGCTGAATGTGTCACACATTACAGTTGAAACAAAAATAATTTGCCAATCTATTTCTTCATCAACACCCTGAAGCGATTCATACTTAGGAAACTGCAATAAAATGTACGGCTCTATAAATCTCTACAAATTCTTAAGGTTGAACACAGTCTAGATTAGAAAACTAGCTTGTTGACATTGTGTTGAGGTAACACCTGAGAACATGTGAGGAGATTCAGAACAGTAGCTCGTGTAAATATTTATCAGTGAACTGATCTGAAACTCAGCCAAACTCAGAAAAAGTGAGGGAGGACACATTCCAACACAAGAACTCCTAAAAACTGCCTTTGTTCTTCATCAGAAAGGGGAGGGGGCTGTCTTATGTAGCTCTTTTTGTATGGGAAGGAATTCCCCTCAAAAACTAAGTGTTCTAAGTGTGTGCTCTCATACCATATGGAAAGCTGCCTGTTTTTGTCTGCTGAAACCACCCTGGTAGGGGGCAGGAGGCGGGGCAATTATATGAGCCATTTAAACCTACCTGTAGGTGATCCTTACTTCGGTGCCAGGCTCATCTTTCTCCCAAATCAACGCCACTCTGTTGGGATCTTCTGCCACGTGTACATCCAAACAGTTGACTGTCAATCAAGAAAAACTAATGCTGTATTTATCGTTCTTTACAAGAAAGTTTATGCAGCTATTAAGCATGTGAAAATATACGTTAAAACATACATGAATTTTGATCTTATAACTGGAACTGGGCGTTGAATGTTTTATGTGATCATAAGACAGACCGATAAAGATAAAGTGTGAAACGCCTTACCAGAAACGTTCAATTGACCCCCTAGAAACCAGCTGATTTTCCCGCTTGAAAGATCGCAGTCCTTCACTTCGTCGAAAAGTTTGGTCCATGTCAGCCTTTCCCTGGCAATAGATCCCCAAAACGTTTCGGGGTCCTTGACTGACAGCTCATATAAATCTGCGTACGTCTTTCCAACGAGATGCGAGCCGAGGTCCTGTTGAGGCGCGCTGGCGGTACTGGACAGAGACCTTGCGTGGCACCGTGAGAGCAGTATAACACCTTCACGCAGACATTTCTTGTTCCTAAAGACGACGTTTCTCCTGAACAAGCAATTCAGCAAACTTTTGCTTACGCGACCAGCCATTATTTTGCCCAGACTCACAGTGCTGGAGTTTGCTCAAGTTCCTTCGGACCGCAACTGTTTCTCTGAAGAGAGGGAGGAGAACACTTGTTGACAAAGAGCAGCGCAAATTTCGCTCCAGGACACTTCATATAAACCTCCCCCTCAACTCTACACCTTAAGCATGTATGAAGCAACTCATGAATCACAAATGTTCTGCCTTTCACAATATCACGCTGCAATTTCCTTTGATGAGCGGGAATTTCGGATGTTACACAATTTTGTCCTGTGCTGTTGTCTTTTACAGTCATGAGGTCACAGATGCGAAACGACGTCAAATAAGCTTTTAAAATTTGCGTAAACATTTTTCGTTTTTTTATCTTACACGTTACGCCCATAGAAGTCACCCCAAATTACTTCTGCCCCCTATTGGATGACCTACCGAGGGGCTTTAATGTTAAACGCTTTAAAAACAAAAGTTGCCAGAACTGCGGTCCTGAGACTTCAGTCTCCGATACTACTGAATTATATTATTGGCCTTTATTAACGTTAATGTTTTGATAACTGCAATTTTTCTTCCTATCAGTTTTACTTTTGGTAAATTGTGACCTCAGAAATGATCATTTGAACAAATGTTTACATATTTTAGATGTGTGTTACTGCAATAAAGTGTAATATGGTGATGTGTTTCGGAGTCAGTTTATATATGTGCCAGGGTCAGTTTGTTTATGTACGTGTGACAATGTGTGTAATTTATGTTTCCCATTTCACATATTGTTGTGAAATACATTGTTGTTTGTGTTTTGTTCATAAGCTACGTGACAACCTTTTCTGAACACCCAATTAAATAAACCTGTGGCAACAGACTTTCTATAATAAGGGTCTGAGATCAGACAAACAATAATACACATAAGCATTGTTACCTGGCGTGCTTTATGAATGATGTATGCTGTAATTTACACAACACACACACACACACACACACACACACATACACACATACACACACACACACGATTAATTAAAAGTACTCTTTAAAAACTCTCAGCTTCCCTATATATATGATATAATTACAGTACAGCAGCATAAACAATATCCTATTATACAATATTTTTGGGGCTTGTTAGTTTAGAAATGGGTTATTATTTATTTTAAATACAGCGTAGCGTAATTCTGCAGAAAATAGTTAAGGAACTAATAGGGTTAAAAGTGTTTCATATTACGTATTTGTTGCTTCAGCCAATCAAGAACGAGAGGCGTGGCCAATGTAGGAAACATGGGGCGGAGCTTTATGGCAATGTTTGGCGGTTATTCTTTCCTTTAGGCTTATGTGTGAGTAACAATTGATTTAGTAAGAATTATACTGCCGGAATTATTAAAATACAAACATTTAGTGCCCTTACCTGTGTGAAGAAACATTTAATCAATTTAAAGCTTTGAATGACTGTTTCAGCACATAAACAAGTCTTGATGCACTCTACGTTTTGATTTTACTGGAAAATATTCTCATTAAAACAGGTTACAGTCGTTTGATATTGCAGTTCTAGTGTTTTAATGGTGATTAAATGCTGAGAAAACATTCATGTATGAACAAAATTCCTTTATAAGCTTTTGAAATTAAGAACTAAAATTAAAAGATATTTGAGATGTAGACCTACTGACTTTATTTCAATTAAATGTTGTTAAAGGAGCTCAAATCCTTGTCCCTCAACCTTAATCTGACTAAACAACCTAAATCGGGCTGGACTGTATAAATACTTATATAAATACAGTCATACTGTTTTTTTTAAAGATCTTGTTTCTCATTGCAGAAACAGACACCCAATGACTCCTAAATGGCAGCAGACATCTCTACCTCGATTGGAGATGATGGCCTACTGGATTCTTTCCTTCATCTCCCACCTGTATTCCTTTTACCAGCTGCACAAATTCTCCAAAGGTGAGCCACTGTGTGTCCTAGAAAAAACAGATATCTGCATATTCCAGTAACCGATCTCAGTAACCCATGACCATGGGTTATTTTACCTGAGAAAACTACAACCAATCAGATCTATAAACGGTAGTCCCCACCCTACTAGATACAGAAATTGTATATTTTGACCATTTCCTTGTAAACTTGTGTCATAAATTTGTTTCACCCGAATCAATGATTTGGGTGAATTTATTCAGAATATTAAATTCAATTTCTGTGCATAGAATGTCTTTTTTCATAAAATGTCAGTTTGAAAAGGGCTTCTCATGGGTGTGAAGAGAGCTCATTGTTATCATGGTAACTGCTGACTCTGGGGGCTATGAAAAGGTTGTGCTGTCATTTTGAGGGGCGACAGGATCTCAGGTCAGCAAAAGGCAACACACAGCACCCATTTTATCTCCTTCCCCCAAAACATGCCACTCAGAGTAAGTGCTAAAATAAATCTGCAAACGCAGTACACAACATCATTAATGTATATAGCATTTGGTTGCTAAGATATAAGCTCTTAATAATTGGGCTCTTCTTCAAAAAACAGGTCAGTGAATAAAACCAATTATATATTTAAAGATAGTTTTAAAGATGCAGTAACAATATCTGACAAATATGGTTGAAGATTGAAATTGACTCTCACAAACAATTTAGTAAATATTTGCAAGATGTCTGCTCTGTGTGTTTTGAAAAAAAAGTATTGTGTTTGCACATATTCCTGGCTATACAAATAGGAGAAAAAACAAACTGGACAGGACCGATCACCACAACAACATAACACTCTCATAGCCAATCAGAAATAGGGGGCGTGTACACCATCTGTTAGTTGTTGCCTGTGTTGCAGAGCGTGTTTAATATTTTGAGGGCGGAGCAATAAAGAAAGGAGAGTGTTTGTTTGGCCGACAATTTCACATCATAATTTTAATATATCCACTTCATATAGACATGTTTTTGGATGAACTACCCTTTAACTATTATAAAGTAATACTTATCAAACTTACTATTGAAGTTGTATGTACATTTTTTGTATTTGTGAACATCTGTCAGTTCCTAAGCCAAACCTATGCAGAGAAAAAGTACAGCATCCTGCTACTAAGGTTTTTTGTTTCTTTGCTGCATATTTTCACCCTCTGCATTGCAGTAATACAGTTCAAGTTAAGGAGATCTTAAGCAGCCTTTCCTTCTTAAATATCATCAGTTTCTAATGTCTTTCCATTAATGATTAATTACAAGTGGGCAGTTTTACAGCTTAAGACAAAGTTTCTGTCCTCTCTGCACTTATTTCAGCATTAACATCCTGCTTTGAATATCTCTAAATAAAATGATAAAATAAATAAAGCATAGAATAGAATGAGATTGCTCTGGAAAAGAAGGCAAGTAATAAATACGTTGTTTTATTCACAGGCTTCGCACTGGGCTTCGTTATTGGGTGAAATTATGGAGCATCTGAGACAGTTTAGGGCAGCATTAAAAGTGATATATGCCATTATTGTTTCAATTATCACATTTAGTTGACCCAGAGCTCTCATTGCTGTGCCAGGTTACTTTGTCTTTAAGATTCTTCAAGCACATTGAATCACATCAATTCTTAAGTAAATTTCTACACAAAATAATACTTCTCATATTAGACAGCGAAGATACCCACGAGTCTTTGTGTCGTATCATTGTGTGACCACTAGAGGGCATTGTGATCTCAGTTCTGTTTCCACGTATGCATAATTTTCCCACTGTGTGTGCGTGATTATGACAGCGAGGATGAATCCTTGCCTGCCAGTGCACCCTGCAGGAAAACCTTCTGTCGAGGTGACGAGAGGTCCGTCCTGAGAAACTGGAGGAGGAAAGATGTTGTTAGGGAGAGAGGGATGGAGAGAGGGGTGGGGCAGAGAAAATAATACTAAACTGACACTGCATTGCAGGGGAGAAAGAAGAGTTGACGCGAGTGTACTGAGAGTATGCAATACATCTTAGCTTTCATCAGAACGGCCCCCTTCCAACTACCACCCCAAAACACAAGAACCTTCGACCAAATCATCTGTATTGATTTAAAGAAGAATTTCACCCCAAAATAAAAATTCTGTCATCATTTAATCACTCTCGTGTCTGTTTGACTTACTTATTTACAGCAGAAATTCCAAACTGTTTATGTCCATACATTAAAAAAAGATAAACAGTGAAAAAGTAAAACAGTGAGCATGGCTGTCAGATTATATTATACCTGGATAGTGTGTTGCACGGTTCTTGTGAACCAAACTGTTTAAGTTTACAAAACTCACCAGAAGCACACGTCTGAGAAATGTGTTTTTCTTTGTGATTGACAGAGCATGAGGCCGGTCTGGACAGAGAGGGGCAGCTGGAGAGAGGATTCTTTATATGGGGGTTCAAAAAGGTGAGAACAGATGAGGATACATCTGACGGATGGAACCTCGAAAGGAGAAATATCAGTTTCTTGTCCAACGCTCAAGTGCTTCTTTTTTTAAAGTGTACCCTGTGGAATTAATTGTCTGTGTACATAGAATATTTCTGTGTATTTGTGTGTGTGTTTTAGGACCCCACAGATTTTGAGTGGAGTTTTTGGAATGAGTGGGCGTGGCGGTCTCTTCTTTGGTCTCTGATTGGCCATGCTTTGGTGTCCAGATTGACAGCTTTTTACCTGCCTCAGGTGAGCTGAATTCAAAGCATATCAGATTAAATTAATTAGTGCATAAAAGATGATGTAACCATGATGTAAATATATGTATACAGTAGGTTTGTTTAGAGTATTTTTAACTTTTTTTTAACCCTGTGCATTAACCCTGTGTTACAGTACAGACTATGCGTTTATGCAGTGTATGGTGTGCTCTCAGCCGGTTGGCTTCTCGGAGTGCGGGGTGTGGCACTTTTGATGCTTCATCTTAGCATCTCATTGGCTGTTGCTCAGCTACGTAGCCCCGCCCTCTCATGGTGTTGCAGCCTGTTGTTGCTCTCCACACTTAATATCAGTGCCCTCCAGGAAATACAGGTATGTGAATGTGTGTTTGGGTTCAGTAATGGTTGTGAGGCACTAAAGTCATATATATGTCATATCTCTGACAACCAGCCAAAAAAGTGTCTCGTTTGAAGAGGTGTGATGGACTGACTGCAAAGTTTGCCCTTTTTAGGTCCAGCAGAATGTGTGCTGTTTTCAGGGCTCTTAGAGCACTGCAGAGCTTCGCAGAGAGAATGGAGATGAGACTAAAACTAGCCTGCATTAAACGTCACTGTTCACTTCACACACAAACACACACACACACACACACACACACACACTGGCCATGTATACACTCTGACACAATCTTGCATGCAAACAACAGGGATACGTGTTTAAACTCAGCTTGCAGTACAATGCATGAGTATTTTTTAATTAAATATCACACACAATAGATATTAAACACCAGGGACCAAGAGGTGTCCCCTGCTATCTTTTTCTGAACACATTTCTTATGTTTCTTAATGGTCATTATTATTCCTTTAAGTTGTCACATGTGATGCAGAAATTCCTATACAATTGAGGCTATAATAACACTTAACCATGACAACAGATGTAAAACTATACTTTTAGTCTCTGATGTGGTTTTAGCTGTCTATTGTCAGTCCATTATCTGTTTTGTCATGTTTTCGTTTGTTTTCGTTTGTCATGTTTTCTGACTGTCGCTCAGTCGTTTAATTGATGCACAGACGGAGTGATTGATTGACAGCTGTCTTTAGATGTCTGATTAAAGAGGAAAAAAGAAAACCAACAGCCCTCCCTCAATCTTGTGCAGATGAAAAGAATTACAGACAATATTGATCTGAGTGACTCATTAAGTTTCCTTCTTTTCTCCCTGATTAATTGTGACACCAGCCCACAGCTTCCCCTCTTAATTAAACCCTCATCTAATTATTATTTATTGCTCGGCTGTAGTCATTAACACACAGAGCTCAAAAAAACAACAACTGTAATTTAATATATTGTGTTTTTTATTAACTTTTAATGGCCTCTTCTTGTCTTGTCTTTAAAGGCAGCTACAGGATTATAGGAAGACCCACGCGGCTACCACAGAGACGTCCATAATGACACACAAAGAGAAAATAGCATCAGCCAGTGACTAATTTCAAAATGCTGCCCTGTCATTTAGTGTAATTTAGAGGTAGTTAAAGCTTTATTTCTGAGTGGCGATAATGAGCTTTTGAAAGTGGCTGCTGCTTCTCCTGGCTGGGTGCCATCTGTCCTCTTCTGAGCATGCCCAGTAGATCATATTAGTTTCGCTCAGCACCAAACACAGCTATTGGGCAGTTAAATTTAAATAGGTGGAGTAATTTGAAAATATTATTTTTATTTTAAACTGCTTTCTGCTGTTAGAACTGTGCAAAGACAGCCATGTAAGTTTCCCAGGGCTCTGTGGTAGCTTCAGCATTTTAAGGTTGTTTTAAGCTGCCCAACGTTGGCTTGACAAATGCTGTGGTTGGTAAAGGGGAGTTGCTTAAATATTTTGTTTGGAAACACTGATTACTGTTGCAATTCCATTCGATGCCACTTGTGCTAAAAAAATGACAAACTGCAACTTCCAAAAGTGTATATTTTGTGCGTACCAACTTGCAATGTTTTACTTGCGTGTTGGCCTACCGTCAGACCCATCGCTACTAACAATTTTATTTAAGAGCTATTTAACCTATGCAATTTAGTTTCATTGTTGTGAAGTCACCAATTTTTACTTTCCTGTGTTCATTTGTTTTGTTTATTTGTTTCTCGTTGTAGCGTGGCTGGTACGTTTCTGAGGAGGAGTACTACCTTTTGCTCTTTAGTACGGCTGTTTGTAGTTTGCGTTGCATTAGCTTTAGTCTGGAGCTTTGTTGGCGCCCCCTGGAGGCTGGAGAGCCAAACCACCACTGCACCCTTCTTCAGAATCAAGGACTAAAGGCACTAATATCTCAATTCTACAAGCTCACTGCGTACTGCTTCTATCATCCTCTGTTCTACAATGGACCCATCGTAACCTTCAAAGACTTTAGCAAACAGGTGGAGACAGACGCTTAAAGCATTTCATACAAAGATTCATAAAATACAATCAGATGTACTGCATAAACCAGTGAGCATCAGCTGCTCACTATATTGTTACCTATATACTATATTAAACCTTACTGTAAAATGTATACTATATATTACACCTTACAAGTCATGAAAGGACAAGCCTAAATGTAAATGTATAAAAGATACGGCTTTATTCTTAAATCTGCTTATGCTTAAATATGAATTCTGATAAGGGATTTAGACCCTTATCAGTGCCCAGATTCTTTTATACTGATGTACGATGTGGAGAACTGGCAGTGGAATAAGACTCTTTCTCTTCATTTCTGCAGCTCGAGAGGCCGGTGTGTAAAGTGTCTGTTGTGTTTGTGTTGCGTGGGATCTTACGCGTGTGTGTCTGGTGGTGTGTAGCTGAATTTCTGATCCACTTCATGTACATGCACGCCATCCAGAGCAATGAAACCTACCTGGAGGTCCTTCCACCCTGGGCACTTGGTAAGTCTGTGTGTAAGAGATGCTATATGCAATCTGTTATAATCCAAATAAATGTGTCATTCAGAATGAAAGCAATCTGTTATAAACTGGTTTTATTTATGATTTCGCAGCGTATTGCATTATTATCTTGCACAGATGTTTGCGATAAAACACACACACACACACACACACAAACCATTTTATCTGTGTGTTCTTCCATATGCATCAACCATCCAGCTCCTGCCCTTGCTGTTTATTGATCTGTGGAAGTTGCTGATTTGTGCTGCCTGAACTTTGATTCACAGGCTCTGCAAGAGAGAGCAGAGGTCTGTACCGCACTGGACTGGAACTTGGAGTCATTATGGTCGCTTTGTGCCTGTGTTTCATACCGAATGGACGTGCAGCAGAAATTTGTATATTTGAAAGCTTTTAGCTCTGTACCAGTGGGATATGAGACAAGACAGTTTCCTACCACAGAGAGAGAGGGAATTGCAGTGAAATATGAATAAAGAGAGCTAACTACAAATGAGCAGGATGGAACTAAGGTATAGAATTAATTCTAAAATCATCCAGAATGCAACAGAAATCTGATATGAATCAGTCACAACTCTTGCTAGGCTAGTTGAGGACATCATACAAACACATTTTCTTGTGTGATTTATTGGAGATGATATGTGGAGCTAATTTTGCTCCCGTCACCATAATCTGAGCTGAAAGGAACCCCAGAACATGGGGTCAGGGTTTGGTTGCCTAGCATGGGCCCGTTAGCCCCTGCTGGTACAGTAGATGCCTGAAGTACAACATTCTGGGGGCAAACACGTTTCTAACTGGCGGCCATTTAGAAGTAGCTACGTATTCTAAAATGAGTTTTTGCAAACAACAAAAACTCCAATGTTTGCCAGTGCTTTTTTAAAAAGCATAAAATAAGTTTTTTCATCCTCTGCTGCCTTTTTCACTATTGATATTGTATGGTATTTTTTGGCTCAGATGACTGGCTCAAAAACATTTGCACATTTGCAACTGAATGGGAGAATTTAAATGGCATACTTTTGCCCTCTGCCAGCTGATCAACTGGCATTGAGATAAATGGAAATAGTAATGGACAGTTTTTTCCAGGTATTATAGATTTCCTTGACAGAAACGCACAACAGGAGACCGAGTGAAAGAGCTTGTCGCTGAAGCGCTCAATCATTTCAGCTGTTTAAATGGCAAATGTCTGTGTGAGCGATTTCTTTACTGTTTAATATTATTTAACAGCAGTGTAAGTGATTTCCTGTCTCTTGCTCTTTCATCTGCAGGTGGTTTGGCTCTCGCTTTAGTGCAGTTTTTTTACGTGAAGTATCTGGTCTTGTTTGGCTCTGTGTCTCTGCTTGTCAAGCTGGATGGAATAGACCCTCCCACATTACCACGCTGTGTCAGTATCATGTACAGCTTCACCGGGATGTGGAGGTAAAACACACAAACTCTTCTGTGTGCCACCTCACCACAAATGCACCAAGCTTTAGTTTCCTAGTTGCCATCAGCAATGTGTCTATCTGCCAGCAGGGGGCAGAGCTGCAGTCACTGATTGGTTTAAGCAGTAAAATAATTCGGCAGTGGGTGTGAGGCTCACTTACATACACTTAAACCCATATATAAAAGCACATAAGGGCAACATAATAAGATTCATGCCTCTTCTGTTAAACATCACAGAGATCTTTAACATCTTAAGTGTATGGAATTATGTGTTTGGCTTCCGAGTGGTCCGACGTCCCGGGAGAAGATTTAAAACAGGCTCATACATGCAGGCTTCCTCTCGGCTGATTGAATTTTACTGTAAAAGCTTCATGGAGTTACATGGATTGTAGATTGAATGGGCTGGAATGGTCTCCTAGGCAACACCAATCTAGAAAACTGTTTATTTTAGATTAGACTAGAGTTTTAGATTTTGTATCTGTGTTTGATTCATACTCTTAAAATCAGCTAACATGCATATTACTGACATTAAAAGGTTTTTTTAAAACTATGCCTTGTGTAGACTACTGTGAAGTAAATTTTTTGTGAAGTTTGTTTTACGTAAAACTAATTTAAGAGTCCTTCAGTAGTTTATCATTGTAACCATAGTTTCTGCCAGAATATTATTATTACTCTTGTTTCCAGTAATAATATTATTATTAGTGTTCCTGTAGTTCAGTTGGCAGAGCATTGTGTTAGCAACAGAAAGGTTGTGGGTTCGAATCCCAGGAAACAAATACTGATCAAATGTATAGCTTAAATGGACTGTAAGTCGCATTGGATAAAAGTGTCTTCCAAATGCATAAATGTGATGTAAATGTAATTATGATTTTAACGAAGTACCAAGTGTAATAACTATTCAAAGTATGGTTACTATGGTAATTTGTATAAAGATCTTCTTTATCTTTATAATAAAAGGGTTTCCAATTGATTCTCTATAGCTAGATAATCAAAGTTCACTTATTGGCACACATTGTCTGTCGGATGGAGCGACTCTGTTCCTATTTTCCAATGTAGCCGAATGTGTTTAATGTGTATCAGCAGAACTGGGCTGCAGACAGCTGCTGAGCCTATAAGAGCCAGAAAAGTTATGCACCAGTGTGTGTGTGTGTGTGAATGCTGTTAAAGGTGATGGAGTTTGGAGTGTGATAAATGAGAATAGTAAGGAAATAGACGTGTGCTGTAGACTTTAGCAGGACCTGCTGTAAGACCTTGTCTGGCCTTCATCCCACACGGAGCAACAAAGCTCAGCTCCTCTAAAACCAGCGAAGTGTAAACACAAAACCCCTAGGATAGACCAACACACACGCATTCTCTGTTTAATGGTTCGGAACCGTCCGGATGCACCATACCAAGTGGAGTTAGCACCCTCTGCTGCAGGACGGCAAGCCAACACGAGTTTCTGATTACAGTACAAATGTCCTGCGGAGAGCAAGAAGGCATTGAGCAAAAACAGACAGAATGAGAGAGAGAGAGAGGGTCGCTATTGGATCAGACTCAAGAGTTAGTGTGGATTTAATACTGAAGATGGGTTTGTGTGTGCTTGTGTGTGTGGTTTTATTGCTGGGTGTGCATGTGTGTGATTTAGCACAGACATGGGTCCTGAGACCTGAGTTTACAGCTGTGGAAGGGTTTATAGGTTGTGATAAAACACTGTTCATATAGATCGCATTTAAACGCACAGCGCAGCTCTGTGCCATATTGCTGACTCCTAACTGATCTAATCAATACACACACACACACACAAACACACCTCACACACACACACTTCTGTTGTGTTTATATTGAGTATGTTGAGTATAGGTTTGTTGTTAACAGTAGCTGTTTACTTCCTAACTGTATCCGTCAGGGCCAAGCCTATAGAAACCCTTTTGATTGTTTCTGTTTTAATTAAAACACAATTTAGTACATTATTAAGCCGTTCTCTTTGCGGGGACCCAAGCACACACACACGAAAACAAACACACAGTTGTGTATAACTTTGAGAGTCTCTTATGGCCAGGTTTGTAATTTAATCACCATTTCTTCTTAAATAAGCAGCTTACCTCTGGTTTAGCAGCATCATATGAAACACAGTATCTCTGAGCTGTGTTTACAAACCGTTTCTGTCAGGCCCGTTTCAGTGACGCTTTCTGAAGAAGAGAAGCAGCTCTTTTTGGAGTAAAACAGCAGGATATTGAGTGAACCTGTTACAATGTGGATCTCAGTTTCAGCTTTATGAATCATCATGCGACTCACAGCTTACGGACTCATGAACGACACCAGGCATGAGATCTCTGCTTATTTTATCCTCAACGCCTGTTTCAATTGCTATTCCTCTATTAAAAGACCAGAAAGAAAGTCGCACGAGTTTGTAACGTCATGCGGGCGAGTAAATGATGACAATTTTCCTTTTTAGATCAACTACATTAAATGCCGCTGTGACTGTAGAGAAGTCACAAATTAAAGAGAAATTGAACTGAATTCTGCCTGAGCGAGTTAGACCATGTAAACATGTTTATAGCTAGCTGCTTAAAAATTTAGTGTTAATGATGCAGACACAGATAAATCTTTTTGTATATTGAGGTTTGTTACCCCAACGATAATACAAGAATGTATGTTAAGTGTGTGGATCAGTACAGACAGTTCATTGGCTGATCGTTTGTGTCGATATTTGCATACTTGAGTACAGTATGTTTCTAGCCTTAAATGTAACAGTCATGTTTTATTTATTAATGTAGAGTTGAGTGAGAGGACTTCTGTTCTCATGGTCTTCCCGGATGGCTTGTTTTTCAAGAGCTGCGGCAGATTTTATCAATAGTCACTAATGAATGACGAGAAGCACTGATATAAATCAAATGGTTCTGTAGAATCTTATTTAGAGCTCATTATGTATTGCAGACCCCAGACCCAACCCATCTTCCTCAATCATACTCTCCCTTTTGTTCTCTCTCTCCTCTCTACTCTCCGGACAGACATTTTTGTGATGTGTCCTCTCTCATTTTTATTTTGTCCACCGTCTGGCTATTAATTAATTACAGAACGTTTTGATTGTTGCTCATGAAAACATTATGTCAGAGCTCTGCAGCATGTTAACAGCCATCTGCCGGCACGTGTCGGTTTCCCTCTACGAGGGCCTGTTTTTACAAGCAGGCAGCATCAGCTTTTTACTGCTGTCTCTGGGGTCTGTGTGTTTGGACTAAAAAAAGTGACAGAGTGAACTGCAGATGAAAGCCTTATGGCCAGAAAACTGTCTCTTGTTCTGTTTTGTTTTTGCTCTAATTGGATGAGATGATGGTCTCTCAACTGGAGCATCCTCTCCTACAAGGAGTCTCTAGATTATCATCCACCACTTCCTCATCTCATCCATTTAAATCTTGTGTGAGTTTATGGAGAGTTTTGATTTGTTAAGCTAGAAGACTGTTATAGAGAGTTTAAATGTGACCGGCCATGTTTTCTTATATTTTCATGCATTCGGCTAAGTGGCTTCCCAAACACTGGTGTTATTACCTCAAAAAAGTTTGTGTCTGGAGAACTTTTAGTAGCAGCCTCCATTGTAGCTTCCATCCGTCCATGCCAGTACATTTTACCAGTCTACCAATAGCATTTTTGACAGTATCGTGTTATCATGTGCAAGAGGGATGAATATGAGCTGGGAAACAGTGAAGATAACTGTAAGCAGAAATATATGTGGCCATAGTGAAGACCTGTGCTCACTCACAGAAAGCATATTAGTCTGTTCACACCTGCTCAGAGACCGAAAACATCCTGCAGAGAAACCAGATCAATAATTTTGCTGCTGTGATGATTTGATATCAACAGGAAGGAGGTCAAGGTGACCTCAGTGTGACCTTTTGGTTTATTGGAGCTTATTAGATCAAAATCTATCAGATACTGTTATGTTGATGCATCTCATTTTTGAGGACTAATGAATTAAATTTCAGAGTGTAACTCATCAGTATTACAGTAAGTGATACCAATATTGTGTAGTTATTACTTTTCTAGGAAGTTAGATGCAAGTTGGACTATAAAATTATAAAGAAAATATCCCATTGACTTAATGAAAGAAGTGACCAAAAGAAAAACTGTTTATGAATGTCATAGGGACTTTAGAATGGGATCTTTGACTTTGACCAGTACACAAATCCTCAGACACCTTAACATCATGCTGGTGAGTTTTGAATGGGCGAGCACCTCTCACATTTTCTTCAAATACTGTAAAACACTAGTTTCATATGACAGTGACTGTCACCACTACCTCAAATCAATATGTTACCGAGTATGTGCGCCTCACACCTGTCACAAAACCCAGTGTCAGACCAACTAGATAAAGACTCAGCTAGATAAAGGGCAAAACTGTTCTGGGATCAGCTCACGGTTCTTTGAGAACATAAAAAGTTTCTCAGGACTGTAACGGTTTCTGAAAATGTCACCGCTGTCCCCAGAGATTCATTAAAACAGGTTTGTCAAGCGTCTCAGTTCTGCAGATTTTCTTCTCTTTTGTGTGTTCTGGCTGTGGATTTTGACTGATTAAACACATGTTTGTCTTGTGTTATTTTCTATAGAAGCGTGTTATCCCACCGTCCGTTTAACCCTCTGATTCACTCATTACCGTCCTTTGCTTTTCAGACACTTTGATGTGGGGCTCTACAAATGGCTCATCAGGTAAGATTTGTCCTGGTTTTGTGTGGGTTTGTGTGGGTGTGTCTGAGAAGGAGAGATGGGGATATTTTGCTATGGTCAGACAAAAAGAAAAGCGCATGAATAATAATCATAATCACAAACCATAATCAGTGAACAATTACATGCATCTGGTGCATAATTCTGGCATAATAAACTGCTGAAAATATGTCCTTTTGTTCTTGCTAGTTTGTCCGCTCATTTTAGGTTTTAAGAATTCACTGATCAATTCTCTGTTCTCGTATGGAACGCCGACTTTCCACAACCAAATGAATTCTAAATGGATAAAAGTTCTGCCTAATGTAATAATAAACTGGATTGCTAATGATTCTTTCCAAACCGGTTTCCCAAATATAATACTCCCCACAAAAAAAGTTTGAAAAGCTTTCACAGATCCAAAGTGTGTTCTACATTTAGGAAGTAAACACTGAGCTTTCCTGTAGCTCAGTGGTTAGAGCATGGCATTAACAACGCCAGGGTCATGGGTTCGATCCCAGGGATTGCACATACTCAGAATCAATGTATAGTATAATGTAATGTAAGTCGCTTTGGATAAGGCGTCTGCCAAATGCGTAAATGTAAATGTAAATCTATGTATGGCTTACTTAGAGTCCTTATGATAGCTTTATGATGTAGCTTTATGATGAAATATACAGAATGACACTTAGTTGCCTTTGTCACATTGACAGATGGACTTTACACCTTTAAGGAATGTTTTCTTAATGTATTTGTGATGTGTGTAAATGCGATCCATGTGTAACAGCTCAGTGGGCGAGATGCTACACTCCTAATAGCTGTGTAAGAAAAACTCACCAAATGGTTCATTTACATTTAAATATAAATGCAAATCAGTTAATTATATATGTTTTGGCTCAAAATGATCAAATTTTATGCAAATGAGCTTCATAATAGGGTGTGTTCTGCACTCTCAGGCCGTCATTGGTACTGGAAACTGGCTGCATATAATGAAGCATTTTTATTTCAGTAAGACACAATGGATAAATTTGGCACTGGGCGTGATTGGTCACCCAAGAGTCCAGAAACGCAGCTCAGCTCAATCTCTTCTGCTGCCAGGAATGTTCTGCTGTTTGCCTGCAAGTTTTGAAACAAGTTGTCCTCTATTTTTTCACGCCAGGGACCATTTGCCTGTTCTGCGATTGGATTTACTCTCAGACAATTGGCAGCGTATTATCATTTTGATGATGCCCTTTTCATGCCCTGTCAAAACTGATTTTAGTTTTGTTGTGGTTGTGCAAAATTAAATGCTGTACATGAATGCTTCTCTAGGACTATTACAGAGTTCCTGGAAATGTTTGAATGCGCCTCATTTCCAAACATCTGTTTATCTGTCAAATTCATCTAACTTCTGTTAAATGGAGAACAAGTTCTTTAAAGGATTTCTGTCATTGTGGCAATAATATTGAGTGGGGTTATATCTGGATTTAAGCACTTGCTTATTAGCGCAATGTTTTTGTAAACTGAAAGAACTAACACTGCATGGAAGTTACGCAACCAGTGCTGACAAATTGTTTGTAGTTTGTTTGTGAACACTGGGCATATAAGTTGCATTTAAGTGTTTATCTGATGCTTGTACGCGTTAAGTGAATTTATGCGTTAATTCACGCGCGTTCACGCAGTTACTCGATCGTTTCTAATTAATTCTATTAAATATTTGTTCATATTATGCAGAATATTATTCCTCCAAAGCTTAGTTTGTGGGGAGGGGGGGGGTCATCTTTCTGACAGAAAGTCTGGACAGATGTTTTTCTTTTTTTCTGAAATAATTAGACTTTTTCTAGCGTGTAATACTCTGGAGTAGTTTAATTCAGTAGTAAGACTCTTCAAAAAATAAAAAAGGCTCTTCAGCTCCTGGCGTAACCTCGTCTGCTTAGCTGTAGCATTTTCTGACATACCTTATTCATATTCTAATGCCCTCCTGCTGTATGGAGAGATTATTGTTGTGCTTTTGGGGAGAGAGCCCAGGTTGTTTTCGTGCTGGGTTTGGTATTGTCAGTTTCTGGCAGGGCTGCGATCTCCATAGACAAAAGATGTTTGATCGGGGGTTGTATTAGCATGTATTTAGCACGAAGAGCATTTCATTCTATCCCAACATGCTGGAAATTTGCCAGCCTGTGTAAATATGCGCATGAAAAATGAATGTGCAACACATGATGCTGACCAGTAACGGGCAACAGAGAGTCTGTGGAACTTGGATTTAATATTTTATTTAAAAACATCTAGGACAAGAAACAAGAGATTTGTATTCGGTTCTGTTTTAGGCTACTTGCAAATAAACGCAACGTGTCAGCCCAAGACGGGCCAAAAAACATGAAGTTAAAAAAAGAGAGCGGGATATTTTTTTCATGGTGACTAAATCACAGTTGTGAAATGACTGTTTGTCGCTCAACTTGAATTGCTTTTACAACCTGTTGAATCAAAACAAACGGATTTACTAAAATGATTTAGACTCCCCAATGTTTTATATGAAAGAGAGGACAGTTCCAAAAAAACAGTGTTGTAGTTTGTTGCTGTGTTGTAGTTAAGTTAGTAGTTGTTTATTATTTTAACAAGTGACGACATCTTGTAATCTCACCAGTCGTAGAGAGTGTGTAGACAGGGTGTTAACAGGCATAGCCATACTCATATTTACTATGATATAATTTTTTACCCAACTTTGAGCCTTATGTTGGAGCCCTCCATTCCCTCTCTCCCTCTTTCTTTCTCTCTCTTCCTCTTTCTCTCTCTCTCTTTTTCTTTCTTTCTCTCTTTCTCTTTTCTCTCTCTTCTCTCTCTTTCTTTCTCTGTTCAAATGTGTAGTGATTGCATTGTGGCAGAGAGAACTCATCTGCATAATTGGAGTTTGAATGTGGGCTGTATGTGTGTGTGAGTGAGTGAGTGTGGAAAAGTACACTTGGAGAGATCTTAATGTGCTTTTAAATGTGCGGTAATTGTGATGAGGCGAGTTTTGGAGTGTGGAGAGGTGGGAGAGAATTTTCGTTTTCCGTGCATGTGACTCACCGCTGATCTTAAAGCATTCACGGACACAGCGCACACCTCTCCTGTTCTGCTATTGTCTGCCTGAACACCTCGCTTTCAGACTGTTAAGTGTCATCTCCTATCTATTGAAATGTGCTCCCAACAATCAAATCATAGAAGCTTATATAAGGGTGAGATGGAGAGATAGATGAGATTATATTGTGGTGACTACAAAGGCAGGAGATCTTCATTGTGTCTGTGCATATATATCATTTTCGTTCTTAATGAAACCAAATGAGACAAGAGCCGCAAGCAAGAGCCATTCGCTGACCAGTATACTGGTACTAAAAACAAAAGTACCACGGTAGCAAAAATTTACTGCAGTACCTGATCATCAGTTTTAGTACCTGCCCCAGATGACGATGTGCTGTGATTCAGCATTTTAGGCAGTGGTAAATAAAAGCTCATAAAAGGTTATCAGTTATAACATTCATTAAATTTGTTTTTTAACACAATTTAAAGCAGCAGTTCGTAACTTTTTTTTATTTTTTATTTATTGAGCAAGTAAATTAACAGATTAGTGTTCAAAATGCTCTCCTTACTTTACCCACATCTGGTCTGATTTACTGATTGTCAGTTTGGCTTTTAAAGAGAAGCAAACGTTACAGATTGCAGCTTTAACATAATGCAAACTGCTGTTTCAAGTTGACATGCACTCTTTATATGGTCGAATTTATCTTTGAAACTCAACAAGTGTGAAATACTGTTTGTTTTTGAACATTAATCAGAAGACCATCAGACAACAGTTACGTATTTGTTTCCTGTATGTTAAGTGTGGGAATTCTTATATTATAAAATGACTGCAGATTTGCCTTGAGTTGAGTGTTTGCCTTTCCTGTGAGCTGAATGCATTAACTACAAAACTTAATGACTAATTATAGACATTAAATCTGTTGACAGCCCTGGTCTCCTGAGGCTGTTTATGTGTTACATACGGTGTGGACTTTTCTCATTCGATGTTGCTGGTAGATGGACATGTTTGGGGACTTTGATGTTTGGTGAAGTGTCTGTTTCAGAGGTTCCACAGCTGTTAGATGTGTGAGACTATGAGATGTGTTCTCTGTGTGATTCTCTGAGTGCTAAGACAAGACCAGGTGAATTATGGGAATTTCAGTGTCGGCCATCTTGACATCACACCTGACTCACTAGTGCACAATATATAAATTGGTATGAAGGCAATTGACTACCTGCCTAACTAATCTAAATATATGAAAGTGTAAAACAAACTAAATTAAACAACCCTTTGATTTTGTTTTTATATGCTTATAAACATATTTGCAGTGATCCCTATAACTAAACCATCAGTCCAGTTAACGTGTCTGTAAATCCGCATCATTCCAGGGGAATGTTGAAGGGCCATCAACAATACGAGAGTAAAATATTCCAGATATAGGTTGATCCTGTTTCTCTTGAACTGCTCACAGTCTGGCGCACGCTGGAGCTGTCAGCTGGAGCCGTGGTCAGAGGCTAATCTTATCCTCTCCACAATCTCTCCCTCATACACGAGTCAAGTCCTCCACTATCCCAACAGCCTCATTAGGACAGATTGGTGCTCTCTCAGCCCTGAAATGGAAACTCTACTACACTTAGAGAGATAGAGGGAAAGACAGACGGACAGAAAAGAGCGAGGAAGAGAAAGAACAGGTTTAAGAAAACCTCTTTCTCTCTCTGCTGCCTGTTATCTCTGGGAGAGAAATAGTGGCAGTTTTACACAGTATTTGATCTGGAAACACTTTTTCTCTCTGCTCACACATTTACAGTATCTGACAAACATTCTCATACTGTGAGAAACACTGTGCAGGCATTGTTCGTCCCCACAAGGATAGTAAAGGTTCTACTTTGTGGGGACCAGCCATTGATTTCTTGAGGTGCCTGGCCTAAACATCCAAAATAATTTCTAAATGACACTGTATGTGTGTGTTGTGGAAGCATCTTTCATGTGATTTGTATTTTGGTGTGTTTTTAGGTACATATATGTGCCCTTGGGCGGCTCACGTCACGGTGTGTTTCGGAAGCTTGTCTCCACGGCACTGGCGTTCGGGTTCGTGTGTTTCTGGCACGGTTGCCATGACTACCTGCAGTGCTGGGCCCTGCTGAACTGGGTCGGAGTGTCGGTGGAGAACGCGCTCACACTCCTATTCTCCTGTCCTCCTCTTCATCACATGATTGTGAGCTCACGCGCACACACACAAACGTGTTAACGCTCCTGCATTTTTACTGCCAATTAAATAAGCTGTTATTAGACTACTTAAATACCACACATTAACACTGTATACATGTAAACTCATATGTATATGAGTCAGTGTAATATAGCGCAGCAGACATTTAACACAGCATGAATGAAATCACTCTGTCAACCAAAGACATTAAGACGTTTTACATGTTTTCCCAGGTACGCTATCTGTCTCCACGGATGCAGAGGCGTGGCTATGCACTAATCTCCGCCTTCTCTACTGCTATGCTAATTCTGTCCAATCTGGTGTTTCTGGGTGGGATTCATGTGGGCAGAATCTTCTGGAAGAGGGTGTTTGTCCAAGGTTGGTCATTTAAATACATTCACCTCTCACTTACACTATGTTTGAGAGAGACATCCAGCCTTCATTATCATCTCCAGTGAGACTTTTTCCCCTCAAACTGTAACTGCTGATAACTCAGCTGCAGCTGCTGAGAAAGTGTTTTTAAACTCTCAGGAAATGTAAGAGTTTTCTGCCTTTTAATAATTGGTGGCTGAAGTGTTGCTGCAGTATTCAGAGTGTAAGCTGTAATGATTGGATGTGACTTCTGATGTGGCTCTGCTCCAGATCAAACAAACACGAGTGTGAATGAATTCTGTCTGAAGTGTTTTGAGTACGATGAGCTGAATCACTCTTTCTGGCACTTATGAGATGCGCTGTAGCTCATGAACATTGAGGTTACAAAGAAGTTTGCGAGATTATTGCGTGTGACCGGTTTGTTATGGATAATTATGTGCTGTAATAAAGATATCCGTTATGCTCCCGCAGTCATGAAAAATTGGAATGTTAAAAGTGAGATTTTAAGGCCTGGAAAGGTAATGAAAATCTCTGTAGTGAATGTACCGTTTACGTTTTTCTCAGCAATGAAGTTTTAAATAAGTAATACGTTTTTTGTAAGTGAAATCTCTATAAAATGGGTTTTAGAAATACTTATCCAATAATCACAAAAAATCGAATCGCTTGAAGAGTCAAGGAAACTCTACTGGCAAAAAGTTTTATCTTTATTTAACTTTGAAAGTTGATTCAACTCCACAAATTGAATCAGTATCTTGCTGTTAACCAGCTTGGTGCATTAAACAGCAGCTGAATCACCAGGAGGTACCTTAACTTTTATCTAAAGGAGTTTAAAAGAGAGAGAGGTTTAAAAAAGTTCTTCAGGTGCGATAAAGGCAGATGAATATCTCTGTGGAAGCTTTTGGAAGGTGGTGTTCACACTGCCACCGGGCACCATGGAGTCTTAACAATGGTCACCATGGTATAATTCCTAATATCTCTGAATGGTAGCCATGCTGATCCCTCCCACCCCCCACAGCAGATGCCAATCAGATGAGGTTTTGTGCTGCTCAGTTAGAGGTGGGAAAAGGTGATGGATACCATAAAGCAGGACAGACCTGCTGGCCAAAGGAACTCAACAAGTTATGTGTACATTATTCACACATTTATTTATTTTATTCTCCTTTTATTATGGGAGCTTTATCCTTCACCTTTGTCCACCTATAATGTTATACGTTCTTGCACCAGAAACGTGTTTGTGACCTATCTTTACCTAAATCTAAGCAGACACAGTATCACCTCCAAGTTACACCTTTATACTTTAACAACAGCATTAGAATCTGGATATTTTGATACTGTACCTTTAAAGATATTTGTATGTAAATGATCTCCATTGTGATTGGCTAACCTAAAGGTAATTTATACCATCCTTCAGAAGGCTGGCCGGGTAGGTGAATGATGAATTGTGTTGATATGTAAACATGTAGTTATATGCTAATGTGTTTATAATTAATGATGTCTTCACAAATATGTTGGTTTAATTTAAGCAATTGTTTTGGACGAGTTTATGAAATAACAACAACCTGTTCTTTTCAATGCCTATGTATGTTGCTCTTTATTTAATGTACTGTAGGTGGAATTGGTGTGACGCAGGTTGAGTCATATTGAAGATTGTGTGTGTGTGTGTGTGTGTGTGTGTGTGTGAGAGAGAGAGAAAGAGAGAGAGAGACATAACAATAAAACAGCAAGTAACCAAACCTGTGACTCCATCACCTGAAGGACAATGAGGTGTAACCAAATGTAATCACCCCTCCCTTTATTCTCTTCTCATTTTCCTTCTTTTTCTGATGCAACAAGGCAGGTCTTTTTATTAAAGCCACCAGAGAGAGAGAGAGACACACACACACACACACACACCTGTCCTGTGTGCGTCACCAGCTTGAGGCTCTTAGAGGGGCTGTTGAGGGGCATCAGTGATCATCTCAGATATGTAATACATAATGAATTGAAATTAGAGGGTTTAAATTGTTCAAATAAAGTTTGGGTTTTAACTTTATACATATACACTTTATACAACTCTTACATATGCATGTACACAAGGGTAATGAGCATGTACAGATTTTATATTTGTTAATCTTGGTGTACTTTTGTGATGTTTGTTCATTTCTGAAAATGGTTCATAATTTTCTTTCAAAATGTTCCAAATCCCCAAAATGTCCCCGTTTGTGCTCCACACTGGTCTGTTCCATACAATTAAAGTAAGGAAATAATGTCTGCATTACAAAGAATGTAAACTGGAGTATTTAATGGAGTATTTAAAGTATTTAATATATTATTATTATTATTATTATTCAGGTCCAGTTTTATAAGTGTCTCTGTCTCCTCTGTGTCTTCAACAGGCTGGTGCTCTGTGGCCGTTCCAATGGTTGCTTTTCTCTATTGCTTTGCTCAGGTTGGTATTGAGTGGGACATGAGATGACATCACTGCTGCTCAGTGTGGAATCATGGGAAGACGAAGTTTGTTACAGAAACAATGGTGTTTCACGTTTTACCATCACGATTTGGAGAACTTTAAGATCCTTCAGGTAAACTGGTGAATGAGAACAGCAGGTGCATTCCAATCAACGACTGAAATATCACGTGTTTGATATCACGTGTACTGTAGCTGTGTTTAGCTGTGTTTATGAAGAGTGTGTATGTGAAACTGCAGAGGCAGAGGTGCTCCAGGTGTGTGTTTGGATTCAGTGTGCGTTTGATGGTTGATCCTGTCGCTGCTTTATTTATGAGTTTGTCTGAACACTGATGGTGACACATGCCTCTGATCAGCAGCCAGGATACAGCAACAACCTGATCATTCCCCTCTCTCTCTCTCTCTCTTTTTATCCTCTCATTCGTTTTGCCCTTTTGATCTATATTGTTTTTTTCTGTCATATTTGCTCTCTCCGCCCTGTATCTCTCTCACATTGTATCTTCTTACTAACAGCTCAAGCTGCTGTGTGTTTAATTAGATCACTGATCTGGTAGCCTGTGGTTTCTACTTTCTTAGAGAGAGTTAACAGTGAGTGTGTAAAGTGGGATTACACCTAAAAGAGCTTTATCACTGCAGCTCCTTTATTAGCATCAGATTAATGAGTCATAATCCTTTCACAAAACTTTATCTCTCTGTCTCTCTCTCTCTCTCTATTTTAACATACTTTGTTGGCATGTTAAAAACTGTTTTGTATTTGGGAAGCAACAGTGAAAAATTATTAGCAATAATTAGCAAGAAAAATCACAAAGAAAAGTAATGAAATAAACAATGATCTAAATTTTGACACTAAAAAGCAATTAACCCAGTTCTGAAAAAGGAGTAAGTTAAACTAGTAATTAAGATAAACTAAAGATAGGGCTACAGTATTGGTAATTAGCATAAAAAGGAGACAGAGTCCAGTCAGATTTTACACTCTTCTGCTAGTAAACAGCAGTTCTTGTGTTCCTCTAATATAGAGATTTGTATGGTTTCCTACATTCCTACATTACAAGTGTGTGGTATACTGGTTTATATAATGATGTGGCATACAGTTTGATATAATGCCTCCCTGTGTGTGTTTGATGCGTTCTGTGTGAAGTGTAGCTCTGCCTTGATTCTGCTCTGATCACACCTCTCTCTCTCTCTCTCTCTCTCCCCCTCTCTCTTTGTGTATATGATGTTATTTTAGTAGATGGTATGGTAGAGGTCAGGTGTGACCTGCCCTTTCATGAGTCATACTGACATGGCTCACAGACACTACACGTTACACAGGCCCTTGATGTGTGTGTGTGTGTGTGTGTGTGTGTGTGTGTGTGTGTGTGTGTTTCAACACAGGTCACTCTGCTATTAATGAACCTTGATTAATTATGCAACATTATACAGTCTTCAAAGTGAATGTAATTACATAAACTCAACATTTTCTCCTCATCCTAAAGCCGTTAACATTTTTCCTTCAATGTTCTTGTTTTTATAATCGTCATTTATATGCTTGAAGACAAAGAAAACCATTAATTTACACCAATCATGCAAATGTCAAGAGCAAAAATGTATATAAAATATTTTATTATCATAAATAATATTGTACAGCAACTTTACAAATCTTGTCTTTGTGCTTTACAGTAGCTTAAATCTGTAAAATGTTGTTTCAGTCTGTGGATAATGACCATGCTGTGCTAAGAATACTGGAATCTGACAGAAGTTTTTTTATTAGGGTAGTTATTAAAGAACGACCCTTATAAAGGACCTCTGTGATCAAACAGACATGCGAATAGAAGCCTGTTAGTTCATACCGACCCTGCAGGGATATAACAGCAGAACTCACGTTTGACCAGTACCAGTGTTAAGAATTCTAAAAATAAACTTCCCCAAATTACGGTATGTTACCGTACAGTTCAACTTTCTATCAAAAATGACTTTCCCAAAAATACAGTACTGTACCGTACAGTTCAACTTTCTATCCAAACATGAACATACACGCTTGAACTGATATGATGTGTGTGATGGTGTGTTTAGGCTTCTGTCACATAAAACTCACTATAGAAAAGTTCCTTCGCCATAACTAGACTGTTGTCAAAGTAATAGTTCGACCAAAAATAAAAATTCCGTCATTTATTCAACCTCGTGTTGATCCAAAACTATATGACTTTCTTTCTGTGTAACACTAAAGATGTTTAGGATAATCTTCTTAGAATAGACTTGGTGTAATTTTAAAACTTGACAGAACTTGGTCACTGGATGCTTTTGTTGTCAGAAAAACAGCAGCTTGGAGATTCTTAAAAATTTCTGTATATGTGTTCCACAGAAGACAAAGTACTACAGATTTGATGAAGACAAAGTAAATTATGGCAGAATTGTATTGTAGTTTAAAATGAGATTATTTAATTTTAGCCATTTTTGGGGTCATCTTTAAGAAATACAGGGTCATGTGATACTATTTCATTGTTGAGACATCATACTTTGGTTCTCAAATCTGAAAAACCGTTTCAGGCACGTTAAAGCATAATATCTGTGTCTAATATCTGTAAGGATTAATTTTCCTCCACTAAATGCAAATTTAGACTCGCCCACCAAGAATCACACAGGTCTGCTACAAAGAGCGAATCCATTAGCTCTATGGGGTCAGAGGCAGGAGATTATATACTCGTGCAGTAGAGAAGTACTTTCTTTAAATGGTAATTTATTCAGTTTTCCTTTTATTTACCATGCATGTCTTAACCTTATTTTAAGTGCAAATCAAGCCATGCTGTTGTTGTATTTGTTCAAATCGAGGTCGGTCACGATCAGATGGTAACAAATGCCTGCAGAGAGTTCAAAAGAGCCCACTGGTAAAGCATGCTACTATTTAAACTATATACTGTAAATACTGTACAGGTCTCCCCTGCTGTCTTACTCTATGGGTAAAAGTGCATTCTCTTTAGTTTCATTGGAATATTACTGGTATTGCTGTGTGCTGCGGAGGCATGCAGTGACAAGGGCTGCGAGTGGCCGTTTGTTTCCTGTTATGCTTTAATTACACCATGTGGTGCAGATTAAATGTTATACTGGGGTTGGATAAGCGTGGCAGGAATAATCAGTACATTTATTGCTTTAGAATCAGCTCAGGCGAATGCCTTACATTCCAGTTTACATGAATTTGCATGGCAGTATTGTTATTAATATTACTGTAACATTCACATGTCTTATTTCAATTCTGGGATGCTCTGCGCAGACTAAGAAATGAAGTTAGGCTGCTGGGTACAAGCACAGAACATTTTCTAATATTTGCTCAGTATTTAAAGTATCAGAGTAAGCAAATGACCCATAATATGAAATCTAATTAGGATGTCATGTTTTAGAAAGAGGCTCTGATGCAAATCTGATGTAAATGTATCATTTATTATTGTTTCACTGGTGTTCTGCTAACAGAGAGAAGATAATGATCTCTCAAGGGCAAAAATATAGGTGTATTTCTTGTTTTAAGAGTTTGTTTCTTTCTGCCATACAAAATGTACTAATTTACAACAGAAATAAATGTTTTTGTTAAAACAACTTTCATTCGTTTTGTCTGTCTGTCTTTGAAAATCTGTCTGTCTCGTACAAATGTTTATTTTTTTACAAACGTTTATACTTTTAATTTTTTGATATGATCTTTGATATGACCTTGGTAGCTATTTTCATAGTTTTGACATTCATCCGAGTCATGTTTTTCGGGAACCGCCCCCTCCCCCCTCTGCTAGTGTTGTGCTCTCAGGTGGTGAGGAAACAGGTGACAGTGAGGTGATACTAACTTCAGCACATCTCCTGTGGACCTGATAATGACATCTAACCTGAAAACATCACACAACACACCCCCTAACCACTCATCTGATACACGCATTTCACACAGCGTGTTGGTGCTGATTGGCACAACACACGACTCCCCATGTGTCTATGTTTGTATGATCTAGCTCTCTTTTCCTACAGCTTCTGTGGTACTTAACATTCTCATCTGCAATTTATTAAAGATACAAATGAAAAAAACACATTTAAACAATCTGTCTGGGCTTCCTGAGATTGTGTGTTTGGATGTTGCAGTAAAGCTGTAATCCGTAACTTTTGCCTCTCTATCACCATCTATATATGAAACATAAAATTGCCTTTTTTACGTACTTTACATATTTTAAAGTCAAGAAATTAGACCCAACAGCTT
The DNA here is from genome assembly GCA_036877575.1 of Botia almorhae. Lineage (NCBI taxonomy): Eukaryota > Metazoa > Chordata > Actinopteri > Cypriniformes > Botiidae > Botia > Botia almorhae. Next base: position 253,037 of record JAZGTJ010000053.1, read on the forward strand.
AAATTATAAATCATACATTTACTGTTGGGAATCGAGCTAAGGTAAGGAGACTGTTTGGACCCTGATCTGTTATTTACTTCCTCAATTACTGGCTTTTTTATTTTAAACCAAAACGTTACGGATTGACGCTTTAAGAATTGCACATAAATGTGTTTTATAATGTACTATAATTTTGATGAGAAATAATTTTACTGTCATTGATGTGTTCTTAGTACATCCATGAGTTCTATAAACAAAGCTACAGTTCACTACAGCTCTAAAAATAATAGAGCGCCTGTGGAAATATGCTTGTGCACTTTCTGGAAGACCCAATTGTTAATAAAAGAAACGCCATCTGTGAATGCCGCCCATAAATATATTCATTTCATTGCTATTAATATAACTTGGCCACTGCAACCCAAAAAGTCACTAGTTAACTCTATGTGATGCTTGTTGTCGCATTATAGACCTGATGGGCTGCAGGTAAAGACCCTTTCACAACATCTGCGTCAGTGTTCCCCAATGCATTGGACTCTAAGGACCAAAGCTTTGAGCTACAGTGTTAAACATAGTTCAAGCATTGTAACAGGGCACATTTAAGCAATTTCTCTTAACAGTAGTTAGAAACTACACTTCAAAACCCCTGCAGATCTCATTAGTGTCTTTAGCAACATCTCTCGGCGTCTCTTTCAAGTGTTACCACTCTTGGGATGATGTATGATTTGTTATTGTACAAACATGTTTATCTAAAGTAATTTGCCTGGTGGGGGTTCAGATCTGGGATATCTATCAGATCCATACCTGCTTGCCCCCCACTGGCACATATCCAGGCAAGACGCCTAGCTCCAGGATTTCTGCTAAAGCCTCGAATTCAGTGTGGCGAGTTAACCAGGATGGTGCAGAATTGATCTCAACACCAGAGAGACGGGTCTGTTCAGTCTGAGATATGCAGAGCACAGATAGAAGTGTGTGTGTGTATAAGAGAGAGAAAGAGAGGAAGGGGAAGACTTGCTACATGAGTGGGATCTTGAAGGGCCCGCAGTTGCAGTTTGGGGACGGTGCATCACCATGACAACCTTCAGTCAGAGTGGGCCCTGAGGCAAGAACTCTCTCTGTCTGTCAGCCTCTCAGGGCTGAAACAGGGAACAGTTCAACACAAAGTGTGGCTGTGTGACAACTAACACAGCGACACTTTGGTATCGCAGATGCTCTGCCTTGGGATAAGACATCTTTCCCTTCTTTACAGTGTCTTGAATCATCCTTCTGGCCTTCCCTTACTAATTTTATTTCACACACACATACCATGTCTGTCATGCTGGCACAGATGTTGAAAGTAAGTCCATTATTTTTGAAATACCATTTTCCTCTTTGAGGATGAGAGTTGCATATCTCAATCCCTTGATCTGTTGTTGTCTCTTTATCTTTAGGGGAAAATGTCCTCTTTGTCTGTGTCTGGTGATGTCGGTCGTGAGATCTGGAAGAGCGAAATGGGAGAGGTCGGAGTCTTTCTGCTCTTTAGCAACCTCAACACCTCAGCGACCTGTGTCTCCAAGGCAACCATACGGTTACCGATCACTGTAAGCTCCTCCTTAAGTTCATTGCGGAGTTCCAGGAGCGAGGCGTGGAGCGTGTGTTCAGGAATAGTGGGGATGGGGGGGATTGGGGGAGCTCCTCCGTCTGGCTGGACCGGGCTGCGGTCCACAGGGGTGCGATTGCCACCCTCATCCAGCCGCAGGTCGCTTTTGGTAATGCCGCTGTCGCAGGAGTCAGTCTTCTTTAGTCCACTGGGCTCCGTAGACTTGCTGGAGCTGCTTCGTTCTGGAAGCGTCTCCATAGATTCTGCTTTGGAAACGTTTCCCCAACCCTCCGGCTTAGCCATGCTCTCTCTAAACCTGGCCCACCCCCGTGCACGTGGTTCTGATGATCGAGGGATATTTGGGGCGGGGGCGCTGAGCTTCGCCTGGTCGAATGGACCCAGGGTGTGGTTTTTGCTTGGGCGTGGGGGGATAGGTGTGGCTGGGCTCTCTGTTACCGTGACAATGCTTGTGGTGGCGACTACTTGACTGATGACATCTTGACTGATGACTTCATTTTGGATATGACCCTTCTCAAGATCATGGTTGTCAGGATTGGAGTGCCCAGCAGCAAGACGGGCTTCTTTCTGCTGGCGGAACCGCTGGAACAGACGACGAACTGGATGATCTGGGGGGAGATTCAATGGGGCCTCATTCTTCCTCCTCAGCCTCTCCTCTTCCTCACGCTTCACATCACTGATCTTTCTAAACACAAGCTGAAAAGAGACACAGGGTTACTTCAAAGATGTGCAAAATTCAAAATAAAGTATTTTGAGGGGGTTGAAAATGTTACAGTTCAGCTATTTTTAACTTTACACATCTGTAAGGCTGTAGCCAGGATACATTTGAAGATGCATTTGTTTTGAGAGTGTTTAACTGTGCTAATTGTTTTTGTAATAATGTCACACAGGGGCTGTAACGCTGCAGGGTTTTCTCATATAAAAGCACCATGGCAGGCTTTCAAACTATAAACCGCATCCATATGTTACAGTCTTTGACAGATGCTATGAATATGCATAGTTCCTGTTATGCATGGAATTATCATCGATCCACACAACAAATCAATGAGGCAATACAAAGTCATCAATTCTATAGTCAAGCAACTGAAACTGTACAGACCCAGCTAACAGGGAACACTCTCAAAACATTGGTAAACGCTCTCCAAAAGTAATTTTAAAGTAATCAAAAATCATTCTTGAAGTAATGTTAGTAGAATAATATATATAAAACATTTCTAGAACTTACAAAATAAAATTTTTAATGATTTTGTTACTTAATGGAAATGTTTGGGAAACGTTCTTACAACCTACAGTTGTTAGCTGGAGAGATTTATTATTTCGGTCTCCTATTATTATAGTGTTAACTAACTAACTTCACTATTCATTACATTTGCACCATGTAATCTGAGCTTTAGACCATCATAATCTATTTAATGTCTGATTCCCATTGCATACAAACTGGCAAAGGCTGGCTGAAATCACAAATTCTGCCAAATGGCCAAAGTGTGACACTTAAGTTACTATGTAACATAAGTAACTATGTCTGCGTGCTGCTGGACAAAATTTGGGCTCTGTGAGACTATGATGCATTATATAGACCTGAGCAACATACAGACCCTCAGGTTTCACCTTTCTATTGAAATCACACACTGTTCTGGACCTCTGCATTCAGTTTTGTGATTTTTGCAAGATGTTCTAAGCACCTAACTTATTTATCAGAGCTTATGTATATTTCAGAGATGAAAGGCTTTTATTGAGCAGATTCTCAACTCCCTGATGTATGAGTGTCTGCCAGTCCGAATGGAGGAAACCCTCAAAACACTCAAATCTGTGTGTGTCTGGTGGGAGCAATATTAATGTTCACTTGGGCCAAGATTTAGAAGGCATGTGCAAACCTCTGTGAGTAAGTGATACACAGAGCTGCTGGGGCTCTCTCTGCACTTCCTTCCCCTGTTTGCGTCTCCCTGGCTTTGTCCCAAACAGTGCACTTGACGTGCACTAGCGGTCTCATTGCCTTCATTTGAGAGTCTAGTGTGTCCCATTTGTTATTAATAAAAAGAACAACCACAAGCACCCTCAAAGTACCATATTGTGAAGCCTGCACTGATGTCTGCTACCCAACACCACATGACATATTACCTCGACCAATCACAATTTATGAAGAAAAAAATCTGCATCTACTACTGGTTCCAATCATTGATCAAAATTCAAACAAATATATAAATATATATATATAAATATTTTTATAAGTGATTGTTCTCTGCATGTTAAGGGACTTAACATAATAAATTCTGAAAAGAATCGTCAAGCCAGCCTTTAAGTTAAAATAATTGTAATATTATCAAATTGTGACCCAAATATCAATAAAATATCATCTGTTCCTGCTAATTAATCTGCGTGTGTACACATGTACACATGCACATATCTGCATACTGAGACAGTTTGTTCCTGTCACTATTCAAAGCTGCACAGTGCATTTGATTATGACTCCATCTTTAATGTGGTAATATTCATATTGATATACTGAATATTCATTGAGGAGGCCAGAGTGCCCAAGCATCTGTCCTGGCAATCTGTCTGTGAAATTACTGGAAAGAGTAACACACACACATTCTCTACTGCTCAGAATAATCAGAAATGTATCAATATAATCTCACTCACATTTATTGATCTGTCATTACAAGAACTTTACATTAACTTTTATTAAAATTACATTGCAATAATTCTAAGCTTGTATATGTGTGTGCATGGTGGGCATCAAATGTCCCCACAAGGATGGCAAAAGTTACAGATCCACACTGTGGGGACCAGCCAGCGGTCTCCACGAGAGAAATTGATTAATAAACATGCCAAATGATGCTTATTTGACAATATAAAATACAGACAGTTTCTATGAGGATTTAGAGACAGTGTGAGGTTTAGGGGATAGAATATACAGTTTGTACAGTATAAAAGTCATTGAGTCTATGAAATGCGCACACACACACACACACACACACACACAAAATGTCTAACGCTGAGGTTCCTTTGACTTCTCATGCTGTAATTTAGCTGTAAGACTTTACTGCGCTACACACACACATATTGTGAGAAGCATCGGACACACACAGACACATTTTTTTCTTCATTCCTAGTACTTATAAAATCATCTTTAAGCCATGTGTACAAGAAGAAGAATGACAGCACATCGGACAGCTCCTCGTGATGTCTGACACGAAATTGCTCTCGTTTGTTTCATTTCGAGTTTAATATGCTCAGATTTGTCATGTTGCCACTTTCCATCTGAATCAGATATTTCTCTGTAATTGAACTCAGAAAACTCATCGTGTTTGGCAGCAGGCGGAGAAATATTTGTATGTTTTTTTACATTTACAAATTTGGCAGACACTTTTATCCAAAGCACATCGACTTACATTTGCATTATACGTAAGTGCAATCCCTGGGATCGAACCCATGACCTTGGCGTTGGTAACGCCATGCTGAGCCACTGAGCTACCACTGAGCTACAGGAAAGCCATCTCACTGTCACTCACACTGTCACACCCGGGAGAACTAGAGAACTGAAAATATATGCTGGATGGACTCAGTCGATTGCTCTTCTGAATAAAGTCAAGGGTCTTGAGTTCTTACAGTATGTGTTACATGTATGATGGACAGTAATGACCAAAACTCTGCTCTTCCATTCAGTCATCCCCATCCTGGACACACTCAAACACGCACTGATCCACTATCCAGAAAAAACACCCTTATACTGTAAATCTGCCCTAGAAGAACTGATAGCAGTCATCTTGCATGCTCCAAAATGACAATTAAAGGGTTATTCAGGGTTAAGCTCTATTGACACCACACGTTACATCATACAGTAAAGGATTACAATAGAACTCTGTGGGCTTATATTTTTTAAGCTGCAATGTGTAAGTAACTTTTTCGGTTAAAAATAAACAAAAATCAGTTAAGCATACATACAAAATACCGCATTAATTCACAACGGTAAACTTGCGGTTAACCATTAAACTAACAGTAAACAATTAGTTTCAATTTAGTTTAACTTCACTTAAACAACTTCAACATTTAAAGTAGGTAAGATAACCAGTGTTTAAAACAGAGATGGCGGTAGAGAGGCAAAAGTTACAGATTGCAGTTTTAACATTAATTCCAGTGCTATACAAAGCGAAAACTAAACTTGTTAAATCAGAAAAGTACTTGGAGAAGTAGTTCCACTTCAGTTGAACTGATTTACATATCATTTGTTTTTATTCAATAATTCATATTTCATATATTTGAACTTTACCAAAAAAAATTACGCTTCACATTTAAAGCTTCATATTTACGCTTTGGCATCCTTCCGATAAAATCATTCCATAGATTTCCACTGTGCATCATTGTAAACACAGTGCTTTTTTTAACAAAATGAGGGACGAATCTAAATCATTTCAGCTTAAATGTTTATCAGCAACACTCCTTTGAAGCAGGAAATCCACATGGAACATAGAACAGCTGAACTGTCTGTGGGATAAGAGCTGATATTGCACAGACAGTCAGCCCTCAGACAGGCAGGTACTGTAGAGAAGACTGCTACAGTTTCTGCTGTTTTGTAAACTGTCGCCCTTGAAGGATATACGAGACAGAGAAAGAACAGACATGCAGAGAGGAATTAACAAAGCCGAAGAATTACGCTAAAGTGTGTCAATAACCCAGCTAACAGGGAACATTGGCTAACATTTTTTAAAGGTTCTCTCAAAGTTCTCTCAATGTTCTTGCAGTACCTTAGTACAATGTTTCTTTAATGTTTTATATAGCAAAAAAACATTATTCAAAATGTTAGTGATCATTTTTTAAAAGGTACAGAATTTAAAAAATGTTTGAATAAAATTCTTATAACCATGCAATAACATTAATGCTAATAAACTAAAAACTGAACATTTTGAGGTTTTAAACTAATCCTGTCACTTAATGCAAATATTGCAGAAACGTTTTTACAACCTACAATTGTTAGCTGGGGAGGGGGCGGCATTAGCTACACACACATAGATTCCTAATGGTGTATTATTAGAATCCCTCAGTTGCCGCACATCTCTTAGACTTATACACACACACTGCCCTCCTGTGCATTCAGAGCTTTTATTTCCTCTTTTTTTGTCATTTCTCCTCAAATATATGATCATCAAACAGCCAAACTCCAGCTCTGCCACTCCAGTGGTTCGAAACGTGTGCATTTGTGTGTGTGTGATGTTGGAGGTGTTCGTCTGAGGAGAAGCTGATGGGGACGGAGAGACACGCATGCGCTCCCATCACTGTTTCATAATTCAAACTAAAAGCCGGCTGTGTGCACATCGAAACAGAGACATTTTGCTCCCCATACCTCTTCAATACGCTCTAAAATAGAAGCCAACGCACACAGAGCTGTAGGGTTATCCTGCACCTTTTCTCTTTTTAGGTCTCTGCTCTGCTACAGTATATACTAACCACTTAAATACTAACCACTAAAATCTGGACCCTTCTCATAGAAAACAGTTGTGAGTGTTGTGTATGTGGAACAGTTCAGTTTGGTTACACATATTATTTATAACATAATTAACATTAATAACATCTTGCTTTTACATCCCATAATTTATAACTGCCTAATTTCATTACGTTTCAAACTCTGAGTCACAGGAATTACCAGGAACAATCCGTACATGTTTAAACCGAAAGACTAATGAAGTGCCTTTTTGTTAAGTTGACTATAACTAGTATTAACCTACAATCGATGTTTACTTTACTCAGCATGTGTGTGTGCCTATTTAATTTGAGTATTTGTTATATTTAATAGACTATTTTAGTATACTTGTACATGTTTTGTAAAAGCACCTGCAAAAATCTTTTTTTAAATTGTTTGAAAAAATTAAGGCTCATTTATGAGCTTTGTGTAAAGTTTGAGATGATCTAAATGTGTAGTGAGTGTGTCTCTCGTACCATGTGCCAGATGCTGACTGACTGATTTTATTTCACTGATCTCAGATCAGATTTACCACACTCATCAATTCACAGAATCTGATACCTTAGTGATGACTGATTCACTCACACCCGCCAAACACACACACATTCACACACCCCGCAGGGTCACACAGGGACATACTGAGTGAATGAGTGTGTCACAGCAGTGATAAATCAGAACTTCTATCGATCATGATTTCTGAAATCAGCTCAATCAAGCAGTTTAAATCCGGACGTTTCTCTGCGCACGCATGTTCCCACATGTGCATGAGTGCGGGTGACTTATGTACAGACACACGTGCATGCAGGCATGAGTGTGGCTGCATGTGAGTGTTATTTAACCGCTACAGCTGCTTAAACTGTATCTTTAATTGAGGCTGAAATAACTCACGATTGTTGAGACCGTGAAAAGGATTTTTCAGCGTTACCTTGGCAACCACAAACACACCCAATCACAAACAAACTGGATGAGCCATTTAAGCACTAAAGCAGCTGCGGAGGGAAGATGTACAGTAGAATCAGCAACACAGCAGTGGATTTGTCTATAATAAGACACAAAGACGCCAATATTGGAGATTTGGGTCCTCAGCACTACATACTGTAACCTGTTGCATACTACCTCACACTTAAAAACAACATGTCTGTGTCAAAATCTGTAATTCAGGATCTGTAGAATCTATAAAACTAGCCCACATTGTTGTATGATTAGGAATATGCTGGTTGAAAGTCTCTTCACATCCTGATAGCAATCACTAAGTAAGGTGGTCTATATATTTTTATATAAATATATATAGTCTGTGGAAGGCGTAGGACTATCAAATTGCTACTGCTAGCAACTCAACTGTCTACCCAGCTTTTAATATTTAAGACCAAAATGGCCTGTTTGACCTCTGTATCAAGTGTATTGTTGAATACACAACTTCCCCTAGACGTATAGCATACGTAGTCTCCCTGTGACACATTTTCCATGTATACCATGCTTTCTATGTGGGTCACTATCATACAGTAAACATCATGACTAATTCATGGAGACAGAAGCTAATTAAAGGTTCTCGTCTGGCAATGGTGTCAACCAGAGAGGCGTATTAATACAACCTCAATTGTATTTTCACATTACAGTCTAGTGTTTATGTAGCCCAAACCATATTGTGGGGGCAAAGATCCAGCCATTTTTTATAAAAGTGACGTCAAACATAGCAGTGTTACAAAACAAGTGTAGGCGTGAAGAGTCTGTCATACAGTCCCTTAAACGGTTTCCAAAGCCTTACTGTTTTCAGTGCACTTTACAACGGTTTTCCATTATGTATTGTTTATAGTATGTTTAACACCATATGTTGATGCAGAAGATAGATTATGTAAATGGATGGATATAGCTTTTAGGCCCTCAGTAAAGCAGGCATGAATATGGAAGATTTAACTGAAATAAAGTTAAATTTAACCCGTATGGATAAATTTAACTGTACGGCCTCAGCCTTGCCAATGAAGAACCAGACGCTCGCTAAGCTATTATTAGCATCCCACTCAGACCCAGTTCCATCAGTGAGAAACAGAACTCAAGCAAGGCCTGAATCCAATATGAAGACATGTTGAGGGCCAGTTTATCACTCTGACAGCTGTTTTATTATGAAATAGAAATGAGTGCTTATGACAATGCTATGCCTGTTTATAGAGTGTTGTGTTTAATTAGCATTTTAATTAATTAGCATATTGCAAAGAAAAATAAAAACTGCCAAAGAGCAAACAGAGGGATCTAGAAACACCCTTTATTCTCTAGGTCTTCAATTCTTAACCTTTTTGCCAGTTTTAGAAATTTGTGACTAGTGTCACCAAACAAAATAATGACTGTTTTTTAACAGGTTTACCAAACACTCCCCCATCTTCCATAGGTTAGAGAAATAGATTATCCCGCCCAAAACAAAACGTCATTGATTGAGCCAGTTATGCTGTTTTGGATTGGTCGGTATGACTAGCTTGAACAAACAGAGCAATGCTTTGACAGCACCACAGTGTTTGTATTTTGCAGACATAAATTATCAAATGGTTACCTTATAATTATTGTCTCTGCATAGTAAGCTGGTATATAAGAAAAAGGTTTTAACACTGAAAAATGCTTCTTTTAAAACAGTTTCTGGTTAGAAATTCTTCCTCTCTCTATGACTGATTACTAAGGTTGTTCTCTCTGTGTGTCTCACACACACACACACACACAAGTTCTTGCTTACAGATAAATGATAATTATCACAGCATTGTCACTTCCATTGAAACACAAAACAATACCTCTTATCTCTTCCAACAGACTGCATAAGCCAAAGCCAGCAAGAAATGTTGCATGAGAGAGAGGGAAATGATATACAATGTTCACTCACCCGTTTGCGCAGGTTGTATGTAAGCAACAGGTTCCGTGAGAAGTGGTTGGAGAAGGCGGTATAGAACTCTAGAACTTTCTGAAGGGCGTCTCGTTTGATCACGTGCAGGTCACAGTATGTTAGCGCTCTCACGTTAGCGCACGCCTGAGCTAGCGTCACCTCCTTCCAGAACACGTCCCCAAACACATCACCTTTACCTGCAGAGGTACACAAACAATTACCACACAATTAACACACACAAAAATGAACACACACACAACTCTGCAGATAAAATGGCAGAAATTAAAGCAATAGCAGAGCTGGCAAAATTCTTAGATCAGACGGGCGGTATAGAAGACTATTATGTCTGAACCCAACAAGTTGGATAAACGTTTAATTTAAAGGTGAAGTGTAAAAAACACAGATTTTAATATATGTAACGAGGCATGTTTTTGTAGCTTAGTTTCAAAAAGTCATGTTTTGGGTTTTACGTTTTGAGCTGTAAAAATCTTTTACATTAAAATTTCATTTGAAAAACAAAACAAAATGTGATTTCTGATGAATGTAATTTCATGAATATGGCTCCTTTAGAGGTTTTTTTTATAGCTTAACCTTTAGTCTCACAGACACTTTGTTTTTGACACGAGCACACTTTTACAGTGCACGCTCTCCTCCGTGATTGGACTGAATGGAAGGATGGAGTCTGTAATGTGTGTTCTATAGAAACACTATCATTGTAGATCCACAGGTCACACACACCACCTAATGAGCACTCAGGCAGACCCAGGCTGACCTCTGACCTACAGATTCTCACAATCCGCCCACTCGAGAGACAGAGAGAAAGATACAAGTGGTTCGATCGATAAACCTTTTATTCTGTTTTCATGGCCTGATCTCTGTATGTGTGACCAAATTTTAGAAGCAACAGGGAACATTTGTGGCCCCTCAGATTGGCCCTAAATCAGTTTCGCAGAGAGCCGCGGCAGAGAGCCAAATTTAGCGAAGCATCGTTAGTTTGTCAACAGAGAAAAATACAGCCATTAGATGCTTGGCTCTGTGGCTTCACCATGCGTAGCAGCCTAATCTTGTGCCATGAGACAGAGACACTGCAAATGACAGATGCTCGATCAAGGGCTGTAAAAATCTCTGACACATGCCTGATCCCAGATCAGTGTTCGTCTTTTTTATTCTTCTGGATGCACTTGATTAAATAAACGAGATAATATGCAGCCAGCAGAATATTACACAAGTTATAACATCATGGCATTGATTATCTGTTTTTTAGAAGTCTTTAGGAGGCGTTCAAAGCTCACAGTGGTACAAACCCTTCGTGGTTCTTCCGTGTGCCTGAGAACATTTTTTAAACAGGAAAGTGTTTTGAACAGCAGATAAAAACAACTACCACCAACTGGCTGGAGTGCTGCCAACTCAAAAGTTGCCTAAAAGGAATGAACTGATATTTAAAGACAGATCTTTATGATAATAAAATCATCTTAAAGCAATAGTACACCCCAAAAACTATAATTCAGATCTCATTAATGCATCCTCCATCTCATTCTCATTACAATTTCATTTCGTAAAACACAAATGGAGAAATTTGTAAGATTGTTCCTTTTCATTACAATGACAAAAGGTGCAAAAGCACTATTTTGTTATTATAAAAGTGGCTCAAACGACTCCAATTGCTTGGTTCAGATGAGCTGTATTACAAGTCTTACAATATATAAGCTCTTTCAAAGTCATGTGAAAGCTTTATGAGAGGAACAGACCAAATCAATTTACTGTCTTCAGAAGACTGGAATATCATACAGACACACAAGAGCAAAAGAGTACAATTATTTAGGATTTTTAAAAATCAAAAGAATCAAAGTCGTGTGTGTTTGAAAAGACGGTGAATAAATTATGACAGAATTCTAATTTTTAGGTAAACTATTACTCATTCTTCACCTAACTATATATCATACTTTAAAATATACTTTAAAATATCATTTTATTCTCTTTGTTTCAACCTATTTCTGTTTTTATGTTGTTTCTTTCTTAACACTATTGTTTTTAAAGTTTTATTTTTCATTTTGTTTTATTAATGTTATGAGAGTGTTTTATTATCACACACAGAGTGATCATAGAGGATACAGGTTGCTGGATGTTGAAGGAAGCAGAGCACACTACAGTGAATGAGTGGGTGTGACAGCTTGTGTGACAGGCGTATGATCACACAGAAGCTGTGTGGCACAACTACAAACACTCCAGTGACCAGTTCACACCTTCATATAAAACCCAATCCATATTTATGTTAAAACAACAGCTAGATGGAGTACAGTGAAATATAACAGAATACGGTGGTCTAAAGATGGATTTATTAAAGTTGATAAAGTAACACACATGGATATTTAAAAAACATGATGCAATGGCTCATGATGCCTGTATATGTATATGGAGGTGGTGATTAAGATGTGGTTTAAAGGGTTGATTTTAAAGATCTAATATTCCAAAAATGGGTTTTACCTTGAAAACAGTCTAACAGCATAAACTCAGCATGCTAATGATCAATAATAATGATCAGTAAACTGAAACATCTGCTGATCATATACACATTACATAGGTCAGATGTGTCCGCTTACCCAGAATGGCAACCACCTCATCATCTTGGATGACCTCCAGTGACCCTGACACCACAAAACACAGGCTGTCCACGCTCTCACCCGCATGATAGATAAGATCACCCGGGGCGCAGTGGATGGTCTGGAACTCCATGGCTAGAGCTCGCAAACAGCCATCACTGGCCAGTCGGAAAGCAGGATGTTCCTTAAAAACCTTCCTGTTTAGGTGGACACAAATATCGGCACGCATGTCTTTCGGACAAATCTGCAAAACCTATGAAAAGACAGAAGAAATATAGCTTTGTACAATTTGATCTAAAATGCGTTTTTATGGAAACTGAGCTGTAAAAACAATACATTCTAAATCTTAGCAGTTTTGTGACGTCACAGAAATAAACACACAAACTCACACGACAATCCAGATTTACAAATTAGTGACACATACAAAGGGATCAGACAGTGACACCCAGTCATGGAGAGGTAATATAGAGGATGCAGGAATGTATTGTATTATTTCTATACACTATAAAAATGTGGGAAATTTTACCAATCCTTGTGCTGTATGTGGCTGTGTGTAGCGGCTGCCTTTCTTGTACATACACTTCAGAAGGATCTCAATGTTAAAAACGAGCGTCTGAAGTTTATTTTTAACAAGATCCCTGGATATAACAGTTTGTGCATTTCTGAACACTGTTTTGTTCCTGTCAGAATGTAATCTGGTTTTACAGTGAAGGATGAGGCAGTTAAATATTATATTGGACAAAATACGAACAAGCACTGGAATAGCGATTAGAGATTTTGTTTATCTGATATGTAAAGGGTGAGAGAAAAAGTTATTTTTCCTGACATCCTGTGCATTAAAAAAAATATATATCCAACATCTGACAAAATGCAAAACCTGCCAATAATCTTCTTAAATGAAATACAGTTACTGTTTCTCTTATTATAAAACTGTTTATATATTATTAGTAGGAAAACCTAATGTGCATTCCAGTTCAATAAATAACATGCTACTTAGTATTGCTATTTAGTATTCTAATAGCTATGCTATTTAGTAAATAATATCTTATATACCGTAATATTTGCTGAGAACAGCTGCCAAATTAAGGTAATTCAAATACATTGTTGCATTAAATACACATCACAAACATCTTAAAAACTCAATAAATTGTTCAGGTTTGTCGCATTGTATGTTTTGCACTTAATTATCTAGATAATTTGACTAGATGTTTATTGACTATATATTGAATAAATATATTGATTAAATATATTGACTTCGTTTGAAACAGAAATGGAGAAAGACAGAGATACAAGACAGAAGTGTGTGTGTGTGTGGGTGTGTGTGTGTGTGTGTGTGTGTGTGTG
>JAZGTJ010000053.1:266924-293167 GCA_036877575.1 Botia almorhae
GTGTGTGTGTGTGTGTGTGTGTGTGTGTGTGTGTGTGTGTGTGTGTGTGTGTGTGTGTGTGTGTGTGTGTGTGTGTGTGTGTGTGTGTGTGTGTGTGTGTTAGTGTGTGACTAACACACTGAGCGCATTAGTGTGTGACGTATCCCTGAGCCACCTTTCCCAGCAGCCCCTCACTTTAACAGAGCGTCTCCCTTTCTGAATGCGGTTGTCACAAAGACATGGAGGCTAGCTCTGTGGAGGACAGTGTGAGCCTGTGTGATGAGACGGCTAAATCACGAGAGAGAAAGAGAGACAGAGAGTGTAGCAGACAGCTGGAGCATTGTGACAGAACCACCCTACAGAGACTTCATCTCAACAGAATGATGCTGTTACCCCCCCCCCCCTTGTTTTAGTCTTCAGGACAGGACGAGTCTAAACTCACAGCGTGAGAAAGCATCTCGCATAAGACTCACACTAATAAAAGTACTTTAGACACAAATATTTTAGAGCTAATAACACACACAATCAAACACTGAAGATTGTTTGTGACAGATGTCCAGGTGCATGCTGGGTAATCGGAGTGGGAAATACAGGGTGTTCACCTTTTCAGTGTCGATACCGTGAGACATGGACCAGGTGGAGGCGATGTAATCCATTACCCTTTCGCTCAGGCCTTTGGGCACCTGGTAGAGCTTCAGGAAGTCCCGCACGCTGTTGAGCATCTCATGATAGCGGTTAGTGTTGGCGTACATCTGCTGGAAAATAGTCGTCACGTTACCGAAGATGGTGGCATAGAGGAGAGCTAATGGAAAGAGAGAGAAAGGGAGGCATCAATGCATCCAATGCAAACACAGAAGAGGGATATACAACCCAAAATGAATGTTAAATATAAAGTGGTAATATAAAACTGTTTGAGTCAAGGCTTGTGGTCCCTCCCCTCACACTCAACTGTATGATTTCCTGTCATCTCTTTACTGTACTATCAAATAAAGCTACAAAAGGCAGAAAAGTCTTATATTTGCAGATAAAACTATTGTCACAAAAGTAAAGTATAGCCGAGTTTTTTAAACACATATTTTCTTTTTGCTATACAAATAAAATTATTATTATTATTATTATTATTTTATATATATTTATATTTTGTTCACAGTTTAGATTGATGTGGATTATAAATGTTAAAATAAAACGTCACTCGCTGGTCATAATGTGATTGTCTGAGCTCAATTACGTTCTGAGTACCTATACTGATTAGAAATAAATTGGATATTGATTAAGAACTAATGGAGATGAAGTGTGTGTGCGTATATGCTGGTGTATGCGTGTGTCAGCATGATATTCATCTTCTGACACGCATCTTCTTGTCACTTGGTTTCTAGACAGATTACATGAGAAAAATATTATTCCATCAGCCACCAGCTCCAGATGATAGAGAGAGAGAGACAGATGCATACAGAGAAAGAGACAGAGAGAGAGAGAGAGAGAGAGAGAGAGAGAGAGAGAGACAAACAGATGCATACAGAAAGAGATGAGAGAAAGACGTACAGGTGCATACAGAGAGAGAAAGAGAGAGAGAGAGAGAGAGATAGAGAGAGGAGACATACAGATCCATAGAGAGAGAGAAAGAGAGAGAGAGAGAGATGCACACAGAAAAAGTAAAATAGAGAGAGAGACATACAGATACATATAGAGAGAAAGAGAGATACTGAGAGATGATGATGATGAATAACAGAGTAAATTGTAAATGAGTGAGAGCATAGCACAGAAGGAAGATAATTCAATGAAGAACAGTGATTTTCCCTTTTAAACTGATTTAGTCAGCCTGTAATGGCTCTGCACACAGAAGGAAATCTAATTATGTATGTAAGACCCTGTGTGTGTGTGTGTGTGTGTGTGTGTGTGCACATTGTCTCCAAATACCTACAGATCAAAGTGTGAGGAAAAACAACACCATCCTGTAACTACTTTATGTTACAGGATGCCGGAAAAACAACAAAACACTGTCAAATAATTTATTGATCATGTTTAAATTTCTCTCAACCAAAACCTCTATTTAACCTTATTCACATCTCATTCACTGAAGGGTGATGTACACAGATATGCAGTGTGACAATCTTTGCTGATCTGGGGACAGATTTGGCTCCAGGGTGACAAGAATGTGGAACAGAGCTGACAGCGCCTGCCCTACTGAACACGCAGTCTCACACACACACACACACACACACATTTTATACTGTACAAACTATATATTCTATTCCCTAACCTAAACCTAACACTCACAGAAAACATTTGGCCTATTTAGTATGTTTTTAAAACAGGAAGTGTCCCCATAAACCATGTTTACATTGTTTTACACATGCCATTATACACATTTGTGTCCTCGTAAACCACACATTCACACCTACACACACAACACAAACATGCCCAGATGTGTCAGTGTGTAAGGTCAGAGGGTGGATGTTTGTTCACCCTGTCATCTCAAAGTCCAACATAAACAGCTTTCACACTTCATAATATAAACTGCCTTGTCAAATTAAACACGCACTCATTTTACACTTTCACTTACTTTTTCAGTCAGAGAAATGGATTGTGAGTGATTGGGGGTCTTCATTTACAAATGAACAAATAAATAAACCAGGCAGGTCATTATGGGGCTGAGATTACACACCCTCCCTTTAATATCAACACGGCTGAGACTTTAATTGTGTGTGTGTGACAGACAGAGAGAGTGTCAGTATCTCTTGGGCGTGTCAGTTTATTGATCAAGACAGCACAGATTGTCTAGGCAGCACTGAAGGATCAAACCCAAACATTCAACAGGACATTGTTTATTTCACCTCTATAGATTCGTAAGGTTTAATAACCACCATTTAATCAAATTAACTACATTTCCACACACTGTAGGGCTAGATTTGCTGTGTATTTATTCATTTATATCTCTCTGTTTAATGATGTTTATATTGTTCCACTGCAAATAGTTACTACTCCAATTAAAGTCACCATTATGGTGAGTAGTGTTTTACTTACAGCTTGCTAACATTGATAATATGGAGAAGTTCTCGTGGTAAAGACGACACAAGGAACTTTATTCTGTTTTTAAGACATAATACATTTTAAGAATTCCTAAGAAAATACATTTTATGGTTTATCATGCACAGGGACATATTAAGTCTCACTATTTTTTCTGCATGAGCTACATATGCAGATTTCATACAATTTTAGCACCATAAAGTAGAAATATTCTCTGATCTTTCAGTGTGACAGTGCCAGCCTTGACTTTTAGTAATGGGTCAAATAAAATGGGCACTAAAATAAATGATGTGGAATGTTATAAAGTGACAAGTCATTACATTTAAAGTATTCTTCCCAATACGAAGACAAACTCTCTCTCTCCTTCTCTCACTTTCACACTTTCAATTGCTGTTCCAGTTAACACAGCTAAAGCAGAGGTTTCATGAATTTAACATCTTTTCTAAAAATAGTTACATTTGGGTTATTCTGTTCCTCCTGAAGATCACAACAACTGAGAAAACAGCATCTAGAGGACGTGATTTACATTGGAAACACAATCATATTTATCTCAATTGCCTTCATCCCCAAGCCTTAAATCTCTGTGCTTTATTACAAAACATGCAAGTACAACCCTGCAAGTTCCAATCCTCAAGACACAGAGCCACTGTTCACTGTTCCCAGATCAGCTTATAAGGTCGTATATTTGTCCAAACACAATACACATGCGGTATTCGACTGCCATCAATGCTGTTGAGTTATTGAAAGATTAAAGTTCTGCAATATTTCTTTTATCTTTACAAAGAAGCTACAAAGAAACTAAAATACATCGGGTGAAGTGCTGGGTGGTGAAAGTCTGTTGCATTTCTTTCCAAGCTGTTAACACAAAGGTTGCAGGTTTGAATCCAAATAAGGATGACCCACGAAATAAAGAGATACTGAGACCAGCGTTTCGCCCCATCAGCACTAAAGACCAGACCTCTCCAGAGGTACTGCACTGTAACACCAGATTCATTAGCAGAACTATATCCATTTTTCATGAAGTTCTCCAGCCTTGATGTTTTTACACCTCTCCTGTTTAATTGAAAAGTGCTGCAGCGTGTATGTCTGCATCACAGCAGTGCAGTTGTGACGCTTTGTCTATAAAGACAAGCACATCATGTGGTCGACATCAGCTGGACCGCTGCCAGAGACAGAGAGAGGTGTGTGCTGGGGGAAAGACAAACATGGGGTGGAGAAGATAAGTCTGTCTTAGTGTAATTTGATTAGAGCAGGTGATTAATTGCATTGCCAGCATCATACACTACAATCTTGAGTTCACCTCCCTCTCTTTGAAAACATATTGCTCAGATTCTCCTTAAATTTGTACTGTATATACAAGGTATATACATAATATACGACATTTTTATACTCTACACTTATAATCACCAATATAAATTATGCAAAAATTACATATATAAAAGTCACGTTTAAAATTTTTCTAATTAATTAGATTTGTGGTAAAAAAAAAGTTAAAGACCAGAATTCAATATGCAAATATCATCAAATATCATCATTAGATAGCGCACCTAAGACTACAATTGCCAAAGTTTGAATCTTTATTATTGAGTCCTTATATACCCCATTCTCCCAACCAGAAAGTTTAACAAACCTTTATCCAGAATGTTTGTGTATTATCAATTGTGTTGCTTTAAAAGGACTGTAATGATTAACCCTTTACAATACACAACCACACTGTACTCCATGTTACAAAATATAATAACATTGGTCTCTAAAAATTCAGCTTTAATATTAACATATCGATCACTTATTCATTACAAATGGTCTCATAGATTAAACCCAACAATTCATCTGTACAGCTGAGTCTGAAATTGACCTTGCTTTCTAATCAGCTGTGACTAACACATCCATTGCCATGACTGATGGCTTAATTTGATCTGTTTAGAAAAGCCAGTTTTCCTTGTTAGGTGCCACGTTCATTAAAAAGAGCTACAACCCCGTGTTATGTATCACTATGAGGAGCACAAAGTTAAAGGGTATCTGTGATATGCACAACTGGAATGTCAAACATTAAACATTGCACTTACGTTTATATATAGTTCTTTATATTTACATAGAAAATAATGAGAAACAACGGAACCACGGTATACAGCTCGCTATAAAGACTGTCACATACCAACTAAGCAGATAAAAAACTGCAGGAGACGAGCTTCACCGTTCTTCTATTTATTGTACATGCATTATAAATATCCGAGAGAGCGAGAGAGAGAGATAGACAGAGAGAGAGAGCAAGAGAAAGAGAGGGGAACAGAGAGATGTATCTCATCAGATGAAACGGGTCCCTGTCAAAAGATGCCCCTCTGTCTGTGACTCGATTACACAAACATGTGACAGAATATTTAATATCTTGACATCTCCGTTTCCAACTGAAGTCGCATCGCTGCCTACAAAGGGCCACGTGATGGCGGCGTTCGGGGTGAGCAAAGGCTCTCTCCCCTTCGCATATGCACCGTAAATCTGTATCGATGTCATGTGAAAGGTTACGATTCATTGGAATTTAGCCAGGATAAATTGATTGAGCACCAAATTTACTGGAAAACAGGCTTGGATTCACTTACGCAATGAGAAACAGACCAGCCGCTCAGGCTCGTCTAGAGCATGTCAATTCAGATCAACACAACCTGTTCACACTGATGCTGACTGCATGAAAGCAGAAGTGATATCAAGTATTCCCGCCGACTGTATCCGTTTAAAGTCACACATCTGGCTGGTGCAGAGCACATGTGCGATTTCAGGCTTTGTTCACACTGCACACAAATCCTATTTGGTTTTTTATATCCCAAGTTTGGTACTGACCGTCCACATTGTCATTGAGCAAGTGATGAAATTTGATTTGTTTGTTCAGTGCAGTCAATATCTAGTGTACCTATATTGGTTTCTACAGTAATGATGTAAACATCAGCAGGATGCCAAAAGATGCCTCTCATACAAGGACTGAGAGAGGTTGTCAGTGTGGAGACACAGGAAATTTTCCTCTGCTCAGGTCTATCATGACTACACTATGGCTATCTCACCACAGTGCTGAGCCATAGAGGCATTTTATGCATTTACGAACAAAACTGCTGACTCTATCACTCATTCACTACATAGTGAATGTCACAAGTTCACTATATGAGGAACAATACATGAAAATGTGCACTTGGACACAGCTTCAAACAATTATGAATGTACATACTCGTCATATAATCTGACCGTTCACACTGAGACACCTTCCAAAAATCTGACTTCAATCTGAATTCAGACCACACACACACAGAAATGTAGTTTGGATCCAGTTTGTAAACACCAGATTTCATGTGCTTTTAGACTACAAAAATATAAATGTATTTGAGTTGGATATGCTAAAAAAATCATATTTTGCAGCCTGTCTGATCAAATACTTAGCGCATACTTCTCCTGCCCAAATGAACTAATCCAAGCCTGCAGACTTACCAGTCCTTTTCCAACCATATGTTTTTTGTTTGATTATACATATTTAAAAAACAACTGGCATACATCCACAAGACAACCTTAGGCAGAGCTTTTGACAACTTGCTGGATGCTGTGTTGTGTGTTAATGTTTAATTAATTCACCCTTTTCTGGATGTTTACTTAGAAATGGACCTGGCAACCTTGCATTAGCTCGATATATCATCCTTGTATGAAAAATGCATTTACAAATGCAAAATAACTGCACAGTATTTTAATATTACAGCAAAAAAGATTCTAACTAAAACACCTCTGGGCATTAATGAGTAAAAAAACAAAAGAAGTTGTGAGTTATCAATCACACACAAAACCTATTTATGTGTTGAGGAGCATTTATGTGCGTGTGAAACTCATAAACGCATATCTGCTATAATATGCATGAAGTCATTAGCTGACAGAAACTCCTGCAGGATAAAGGATGAAAGCTGTTTCATGTTTAGTCCCAACTCAACGAATTCTGCATGCCTCAAACGCAGACCTACACGTGTACATCGATGCAACATACAGTATACAGATGAATACATAAACCATATTTATGTATACATAAACCATAAGTGAAACATGGAATGAAACATTATGTGTATGTGTGTGTGTCTATGCCTCTACCTGTCTCGATCAGATTTACATTTTTCTATCAGTCATTAAGCTAGTGCCCCAAGCTAGCGGTTACCATGGCAACAGAACAGGCATTCCAGCACCTGCTGCCAGCCCTGTTCCCCGAGCAACCCGTGAAATCAGCATCTGCACTTCTTTTTTTGGGGTTTTTTGTTTCAAAGAAGCAACTCGCTTCACTAGCAACTCGGCTAGACTGAATCATAAAGCCCCCGAGTGTGATGCCACCGACTCTTCAGTCAAGTGTTTACATCCACTGCTGATTTAAACTGTTTCCATAAGCATAACGAAACATCACCGGCTTTCAGAAATATGAAATGCTTTCACAAAACAAAAGCCTACAAATTCACACGGCTACCGATTATGCTGTAGCGATGCGGCCCAGTGGAGCATTTCGATTCGGTTTTGTTAAATGAGCATAAAACATATTTAATGTAATTAAATGTAAGTATTTAATGTAATAACATTGTAATAATGTAATAACATTGTAATGTAGTAACAGTGTAATACTGTAAGTGAAGCGTTTGTTGTTTGTGTGCATTAATTAAGGAGCGTAATTTCATAATAATTATTAGTTGTGCTTGCTAAGACATCACCTTTACTATTATGCATTTGGAAGATGCTTTCATCCAAAATGACCTACAACACATTTGAGGTATGCATTTTATCAGTTTATGCATTCTGTTGAAATCGAACCCATGACTTTGGTGTTGCTAGCACCATGCTCTACCAGTTGAGTCACATACTATTACTAATGATCTTGTCTCAGACATCCTGTCCACAGACTCACTGTTATGGACCATTTTAAAAACATTACAGAATTAAAAACATGTTTGAATAACTTATAATCTTATAATTAAACAATAATGTTAAATCAACATCTAAAAAACTGAACCTGTGAAGTTTTTTAACTGTAAAGAACATTTTTATCGTTTCTGTTACACAATTATTATCGAAACTTTCTTACAACCTAAAATTGCTAGCTGGGTACGCAAGACTCCTACTAATCACCAGCACAGACGTCAGCATGTAATTTGTCCTGCGCCATTTTACAAGTCTTTTTCCACAAAAAAAGTCAATCATAGCGACAGAAGGGTGAGTAAATGATGGCAAATTTTCATTTCTGAGTAAGCTATTGCTTTAAAAAGGCCCAATTTGTTGTTTTAACCTGTCAAAAAATTGCTGTGACCTTTTAGGTAATGTAATTAAATCTCACACACAATTTGTAGATCCCTCATAAAGTGGAACTGAACGTACTGTATGTAAAGTTTTCAAATGACTGTTTGCACATGTTTACTCTGTTAATAAGCAGCTCATAAGGGAGTTTACTATATAAATAACAGTGTACTGGCAGCTGGTCATGTTTAATAGCACATATAATGGAAACACCCTCTCTCTCTCTCTCTCTCTCTCATCACTGACTCATTTTCCTCTGAGCAGTGAGTCACAGCTTAATGACATGTCAGTGGATGACCCTGCAGATGTGTGTCTTTTTGCCCCAGTCACTTTTCGCTAAAATTCAAAGAATTTTAGAAAAGAATCAAATAAGAATGAAATAAAGGGAAGCTGTCAGTCACCGGACAGCATAAAAAAATTCTCAGTGATTTGATTTTGTTTTACAAAGCAGGTGTCATTTTTGTTACTAATATACTGTACATACAGTGTGTAAAAATGACTTCAACAAAGAATAGCTGGTGTCTTTGTTCTATTTTATATTTTAAGTTTAAATTGACATAATAAATTGAAAACACTTCAATATAACGTGTCTCAAGATTACACGTCAACCCTGTTACCACAATTTATTTCCTCTTTTAAAGTAACGAGCTATTCCATAAATCACAAATAAAAGTCATAATGACATCATCGCCTCTTCAGAAAAATACCTTTCCAAGGACAAGTCCATTTACGTATCTGACAGAATGTTTTAAAGCACCCGTTTCATAAAATGGCCCCAAAACAGATTATCAGGAACTGATTTTTCCATATGTGTTCTTATGTGATAAATGTCCTGTATACCTCCACAAACACTGTATTTTTGAGAAGGTGTTTATGTAGTTTAAAAATGCCTTTTTACTCACATCCAATCATCATCATGGCCACTGCAAAGATCTTCTCTCCATCTGTGGTTGGAGCAATGTTTCCAAAGCCAATACTTGTCAGACTCGTCATGGTAAAATACAGAGAGGTGATGTAGACAGAATCTTTGGTGGGTCCACCTTCCCATCTTCCTGTCCCGCTGGCATTAAACCGATAGGGCGTCCCGATGGTCTCGCCCAGCATGTAAAGCCAGCTGTCTGTACGTACTGTGTTACGATCCTCGTCAATGACCTCATAGTCTCCAATGCTGTACCATATGCAGGCCAGCCAATGGGCTGCCAGCCCAAACACACAAACTAGAAGAACCAGGACGGCGGCGCCATATTCGATGTAATGATCTAGTTTACGAGCCACCCGGCCCAGACGCAACAGCCGAACCACCTTCAGCGAACTAAACAAACTACTGATGCCCTAAGGGACAGAGAGAGACAGAAAGAGAGTTAAACACAGTACAGTAAATAGCTTTATGCATATTAAGACATAAATGTGTTGATATGGTTTGTCTTTTATCTGTCTGTCTGTCCATCTGTCTGTCTGTGTATCTATCAGTCTATCTATCTATTAAAATAGTATTACAGGCAGAATTAATTCCACAGGCAGTTTTTCTCAGTAAAAATGTGTTTTCTTGAGTCTAAATAAAGTGCAGTGTCTCCTCCAGCACAGATTCTCTGCATTTATAAATATGCACAGGCGTCTGCCAAGCCAGCCCTCTGAAATCAACAATACAGAGAGCTGAAACAGCACCTGAGCAGCCAGAACAAAGAGCTCCTCAGATCTCAACAAACACACTGGAACATATTCAAAAATAACCTAAATGAACTTTTTCTAAAAGTATACTAAAAGTATACTTCTGGCATGTTTTTGTCTATTATAGACACTTGTATGTGGGGATCTTGGCATGTCTTGTCACCTGATTGGTTGCTGCAATCATGATTCTTAGAGAAACATTGTGATGTCACATTATACTACAATAAACACACACAGTTAACTGTGACAGAACGCATGTTAATGAATAAAGCAGCTTTCTTGAGAGCAATAAACATGTCAATCATACACAACACTGTACGCACAAGGACATCAATACACTATATCTGAACATAAAATGGCCTAATAAACACAACTATGACATTAATATTACACTTTTATAGTGTCAGTTTATTTTTAGCATGCATTGCATATGTGTATTTTTATGTTTGTTTGTTTTAAGGTACTAAACTACATTATAAACATGTCAAAAACATGATTGCGTTGTTACTGTAATGTTTTTATAACATTACTGAAATGTAAGCTTGGACAGCACATCTGCTTGAGGGACATTGTTTAAATGGCTAATAAATGACAAGGATACTACTGTACATTGTGCTGTACTCAAAATAACAAACTTAAAAGGGAGTTTTGAATACTGTTGGCCTGCCAATAACACAACAGTAATTTAGGGTGGCGTGCTTAAATTCTCTGTTGAAGACTCTTGCATGTCGATCAACACACCCAGCAAGTAACACACACTAACACAATCACACACCACACACTGTAATACACACCAAATGTCAGTGATTCAGTGTAAAACACATTTCTGTAGTGCATCTCATTTGAAATATAATACAAATGTATGTTCTGATACTGTATAAGTTATATATCAATGTCTGTTCGGGCCCTCGAGGGACCATATTAATCAAATGACGAGTTTTGAGATGAAAGGCCTACTTGAGTGACAGCTCGATGGTTCCAGTTCTTCAATGGCCCACAACAAACACAGGCAGTGGAAGTGACATGCAAAAAGAAAGGGATGAAAAACAAAAACAAAAGAAAGTGACAACAGTCAAAAGAATATGTGAACAGCCATTGCAAATAAAAGCACAGCGCTTTGTATCAGTGATAAGCAGAGCCTGAACTGTAGATCACAGCAAATATCAATAATCCAGCTTCTGCTAAGACAATGTCCAAGCTAACAGGGAACAGTCGTAGAACATTGGCTGTTCTGTACATGTTCTGTAAAAGTTGTCTCAAAGTTTCCAGTAAACGTTCTTGCAGTAATGTTAGTAAAATGTTTTTAATGTTATGTATCATATAAAAAATTTTGTTAGTGGAATGTTTTAAAAACATTACTGAATTAAAATGTTTAAAAAATATTCTTATAACCAAGCAAAAACATTAACACAATGTCTAAAATATTGAACGTTTTGAACTTTTTTGTGACTTAATGGAAACATTAGGGAAACATTTTTGCAATGTAAAATTGTTAGCTGGGGTGAAACAATGACAGATGTCTTTATGAAATCAGAGGCAGGTTATGCAACACAAAATAATTATGCAAACTAAAGTTGTAAAATGAAACACCTGAGGAGCATTTAGATTATTAAAAACCTCACAGATCTTCCTGTAGGCCATAACAAAATCCACCTCACCTACCCAGATAATGTGGCAGATTAACAGCGAGAGGTGTGTGTTGCGAGCAGTGTATGTGTGTGTTCCTTGTGTCTGAGAGAAACACTGCTTGTATCTCACTTGGTTGTAATTCATTTTCTGCTATGTTGTCAAAGCATGCACTTCATAGTAAATACTTTGGAGTGTGTAGTGAGACAAAACTGCTATACTTCAACATCACGTGACTGGAGTTACCCAGCTAACAGGGAACATTCTCTAAAAGTTCTCTCAAAGTTATCAAAAATGTTTTTCTTAAGAAGTTAGTGGAACACTTTAAAAACATAATTTAAAATGTTTAAATAACCAAAGTTCTTATAACCAAGAAACATCTAAAAACACCCTTTTTTGTGTTACTTAATGGAAACGTTTGGAAAACATTTTTACAACCTGAATTTGTTAGCTAGATCTTTATGACTGGCCCCTTGAAATCTCAAAACTTGTAAAAGATAAAGCAATAAAGAATCTCTTTTTTTCTCACAGTGATAAAAGATTTATAGTTCAACAGAGAGTCATTGTAGTAATGTAGTAATGCTAATCCAGTGTACTAACGTACTAAAGCTTCTCGTCACTATCAAAAAGTATATTTTTTGTCAGGCAAATGCACATCAGATTGTATTTGATTTTAAAACCATTTTTATATGGTGACTATATATATATATATATCTATATATACAGTATATATATATATATATATATATATATGTATATACGTAACGTATGTATATGTATTTATGTTCAGCAGCTATTATGACAAACAGTCATGAACTGATATTGCACAGACCTCTTTTCCAGCTATATTACCCTGTAATGTTTTCCTACATTTACTCCATTTCCTGATGTAAAGATTCAAACGTGTCTGTTTGTTAAGGTTCACTTGGCCGTGAACTTTTATCTGGCGGTTTCCTCCAGTGTTTTAACACAAATCAAACGGCAAGCAGACACCAGACAGCGTGCATTACTCTCCATCAGAACACCGTCACCTTGGGATCTCATTCACGTCCAGTTATGTAATTCTCTAAGGATGCTGTTATTTATGGTGGTGCTCGGCTCTTTGGGCTCTTTCTGCAGAGCTCAAAGCCCGGCAGCGTGCGCAGATTGATTTGATGAGCTTGATGTAGCTGATCATGGTAAACTGGTGCTGACAGGACCACTGAAAAGCCATATGCACAGGGGCAAGATGAAAGCTCCAAACCTGCATGTGTGTGTGTGTGTGTGTGTGTGTGTGTGTGTGTGGAAAGACACTGAGTGGGTGAGTATGCTGGTATCATATTCATTTGTAACTTATGTTAGGGTGTCTTCATGTGTGAATTTGTGCATGTGTGTTAATGTGGCTACAGAGCATTCCAGCCCAAAAAAAGCTATTTCACCTTTCCAAACACAAATCATTGTTGAATGCTGTGGAATGCAGGTGTGGTGTGACGGCAGCTAATGGCCGAGGAAGAGATTGTTCTCGTCCTGTGTGCAGTGACGGAAATTGATTGTGAGTTCAATTAAATGCAGGCAGACAGCTCAGTTTAAATCGTTATACGGTCAGAGATTGATCCAGAGCAAAAGCTTTAGCACGGCAGCCCACACTGACTCCATCCTCACCAGCACACAGACACGCACCAGTGACTCCCCAGCTAACAGGGAATGTTCTCCGAACACTGGCTAATGTTTTATAAATGTTCTCTAAAAGTTATTTAAAAAGTTCTTGCAGTAACGTTAGTAAAATGTCTTTAATGTTATATATCATAAATGTTATTCTTACGTTTTAGTGGAACATTTTAAAAACCAAAATGTTTGAACATTCTTATAACCAATCAATAATGTTAATACAATGTTTAAAATGGGAACTTAAAATGAACGTAACGATTCTGTTACTTAATGGAAACGTTAGGGAAACATTCTTACAAGCTGAAATTGTTAGCTGGGTCAATCCCCAACATCAATTGTTTAAAGAGAGAGAGAGACAAAGCTCTTTCACTTAAAAGTACTTAAACACTTAAATACAAATTCTGGGTGAATAATATAGCATGGAAACAAACTCTTAGCCTGGGATCAATAAAAACGTGCACATGCTGTGCATTCTTACACCACGTGATCGAAAGCCAAAGATTTGCTCAATTACAAGCTCAAATACTATCAGTCACACAAAGCACCTAAACAAATGACGAGTTTAATGTTGCAAGCTTGTTATACAACCACCTGTTAAGCTACACTCAAATTGATATTCATTTCTGGTGTGATGATGAAAATTCTTCAACGCTCACAGACCATAGTGTCGAGTTTGGCAGGTAAATCAATGCAGTCCCTCACCTGCACTGACCGTTTAACGCTGTTCAGAACTGATCTAAGATCAGGCTCTTTGACTGCCATTATACCATACAGATCAGACCCTACACAAATCAGACGTCATGTAGAACAGAGCTGAAATAAATGCTAATTTCTCCTGAAAGTAAATTGTAAATAACTTGTAAACTCACAACAAACAATTACAGCAAACACATTTTACACATTTTTGTCTGCAATATCTGAGAAATATCCTATACTTTTCTTCTGCTCACCCTAACACACATTATATAAAAAATGCCCGGCTGTAAAATTACTGTGTTCACTATATCTCTTGCTTTAAACATTGCACGAAAATAATAACTTCAGCATATTGGGAAACTTTAGCCAAAGCAGTATTGTAATTCATCATGCTAATGAATAATATTCATACAGAAGTGTTGAGTCTGATCTGGCCAATCAGTTGTCAAAACTGATTCTGTCATTCTCGGTTAATAATCCTTTTCCATGTTCTATTGTATTACTCAGTGTTTGAACGTAAACAAACATGCACATTACACTGACCTCATCCACGTTTTCAAAGGCGTTGATGACGTCATAAGGCAGACAGGACAACAAGTCAATGACAAACCAGGTTTTCAAGTAATTCATGCGAATGAGTTTCGGGTCTGATATCACTTCCCCGGCCGGTCCCACGAAAGTGGTGTGGAAATTTAGCACAATGTCCACCAGAAAGATCACATCCACAATGCTGTCCACTACCAGCCAGGTGACGTTGTTCTGCTTGGTTTTGAACGACACATTGTACGGCACCATGATGGCGGTGTAGAAGGTCAGTATGAGAATGACCCAGTCCCAGGTGGTCTTAAAGGCACAGTAGTGCAGGATGATGTGTGGGGGGGTCTTGGGCGTCTCTTGTTTGTACTGGGGGAGGATATCTGAGCCCAGCTGGAGAACCTGCAGGACAGAAAGGCATCAGATTGGCATTTATTTAAGCTAATTGTTATGAGCTAACACACATACTGATCAAATGTACAACCTGAGCGCACTGTAAGTCACTTTGAATAAAAGCATCTGCCAAATGCATTAAGGATTGATTAGTCTTGGCTGTAATACTTCTTTGAGAGGGATTACTTCAAGGAAAGAAAAGTCACACCCAGTTTGTTTAAAAGTAATGATTAATATGAACAGGTATGTACATTACCAATTAAATCAACAGCAAACAGAAAAGTATTTGTATATAATGTATAAAAATACCATTTACATATCTGATATCATTAAATATTTCCTGTAAATAACTGTCAGAAACCTATGTCAGATTAAAGAAGCATGACATTTTATAAAGAACCATGACACAAGCACATTTACTGTGGTATTTTTACCCCGAACTCCCTTTAACTTCTGACCCTTGTTTGTAAACTATTAAAACATAACACATACTGTATCTTATTAATTTCACTGCAGGGGATGTGTGTGTATGTGTGTGTGTAGTTGGAACACACAGTGTGAGATGATTACAGCTCTCGTGTTAGTTTGCTCTTGACATGAAGGGATGCTGACACACACCAGAGTTCCTCACAGGTGTAATATAAATTTATTAGCCTAACACACGTACCTCTGCAAGGCGCGAGTGTTTATGTACATTCTCTCCTTTATGTACAGTGGGCTGTAGCTGCTGCAGAACTCCTCTGCTGCTTGTCAGAGCTCTGGTCAACCGAGCAAACTTCCCCCAGCCTGCACACACGTAACACACACCATTATTTACGCAAACACACAGACATAATGAACACTTATGGGTGTTTTTTCAACTTTGATGTGCGAGTGGTTGTTTTGTACTACAATTTAATAGTATGTGTTTATTATGTGTTATTTCCTATAAGGCAGTAATTTTGTCAAATTATGTGTAAAAAATGAAATATATTTGTGTTAGGATACATTTAATGCTAGCTATAAACTTGCCCAAGCAAAATAAAGGAGCCTGGTATTTTATACAAACTCCCATAACGTACATCAAACATACATTAACAAACACATAGATTCAAACATGTGTAGCCTGCAAACACCAAGTTGTAAAAATGACACAACACCCTTGTTCACAGAATGCTCCTGGACAACACGTACCTTTTGAAGAGTCATCCTCAATTGGCTGCTTAAATGCTGTGATGTCACTAAACGTACACAAGAAGAGTACAACCTTCTCCTGTTCATTTCGTATAGGTGCAATTTTCACGAAAAACCATACTGGTGTTCCTGAAAAAAAAAAACCACACAATGTCAATGTGTGTAAATCTGACAGAAGTCATGACATCAGAAAAAAAGTTATTTTCCTGTTGAAGCAAAACTGGTCTTGTCTCTGTTTTACACATTCATGCATATTTATGAAGACATTAACATAACAAATTTATGCACCAGGATTGTCATGTTCCTGCTCCCAACACTCTCAGCCCAGTTGTGTGTGCTGTGTCTGTTTGTTTGTGTGTGTGTGTGTGTGTGTGTGTGTGTGTGTGCAGCTGCTTACGGTTTTTCTTGTACATCAATATCTCAAACGAGTTCATCTCATAGTTCTCGAACGTCAGTCGAACTTTCTCACAAGTGTCCTTATCTGTGAGTTCCCCATACATGAAGCTGAGAGAGAAAACACAACCAAACAAAATACTAAATTAAAATCAGAGGAAGATAGATTTTTATTTTAATAGTCTGATCTCCCAGTTTAATCGTTTGATCTTTAAACAGTGATTGCCAACCATTGATTGTACTCACACCACGGGGGCAAACATTTGTAAACATGCCATGTCAAATTCAAAGTTCAAAACACATTGTTATTTACATTGTTAAAATCCTAACTTTTGTTAAAACTGTTAAATTGTTAAAATTTTTAAATTTCAGTTTAAAAGCGACTTTTAATGCTATTGAAGCGACTTTTAATGCTATTGAAAAATAATTTCCAAGGAAGGACAGATTTCTGTTTTCAATAAGACTTTATTGATTTATGTCGTAGGGATACATAAATCAATGAAGGCTGATGATCACAGTTCCGAGTCTGTGATCTGAAGGGAAATAATCGCTGGTTCAGATGATTAGTGGGTCTGTTGGGTCATGATGGGCAGATGAAACCACTGTGCACAAAACTTTTTAATGAAAAAGTGTTTACAGGAATGTAATACTCAAACGAAGTTCAACAAATGTGTTTCTCTTTGAAGCGTCTCTGTGGGACTCTAATGAGCTTGTCTTGCATTCGGCAAAAGCCAAAGTTCAAAGCTTTCAATAACAACTAAACTACATCCTGCAGAAGACGACTTTCACCATTATATCGCAAAAACTGCCACAATATGAAATTTAGTAAAAATGTAATAAGATGTACATAACAGAACACATTCAAGTCTGAGTGCACTCAGGAAAATGCTTGTTTTGCATTTTCAGCATAAGAATAGATGAAAAGCTGACATGAGAAATGGCCAGGAATTTCACAGTATTTGATATGGCCCCACACTGCTTTAATGACAGCATGCACTTGAGCTGGAATGGACTTCACAGGTTTGTGCAAAATCTGATGACTCCTGTTCTCCCAGCATGAGCTGAGAATATTCCAAAGAGCATCTGTGTGCTTTAATGGAAGGGGAGGAATCAGACCTTTGCACAAAATAATGAACGTGGCCAGTGTCACAAATTTGGAACTTTTTTGTCATACCATTAAAGTTTTTAAAATCCTAATACGTTGTTTATTTCCAGGTTTAAACAAAATTATGAATTTCATATATTCAATGTGATCGTTTGAACTCCTCTGTACT
Source organism: Botia almorhae (assembly GCA_036877575.1). Taxonomy (NCBI): domain Eukaryota; kingdom Metazoa; phylum Chordata; class Actinopteri; order Cypriniformes; family Botiidae; genus Botia; species Botia almorhae. Next base: position 284,630 of record JAZGTJ010000053.1, read on the forward strand.
TGCTTTGTACTACTCTAGATTTCTTTTTTGCACTGTATTTATTACGCTACATAAACACACTTTTCATTTCACTTCTAAAATATATTTATTGTCATGTATTTTCTTTGCACTCTCACTTCCTCTGTACTCTGTAGTGTACTGTATGTTGTTCATAGGATGTACTGTTGTACTGTATTACAGTACTGTATTGTACTATACTTCTGTATTGTATTGCATATTGTAATACAATATTATACTATATTCTGTGCTGTATTGTGGGCATATTTTATTACATACTGTATTGTCTAGTATATTTCCATGTGTATTATTGCATTGATTAACACTTGTTGATATTTATGCTATAATACAGGCAATTTAATTTAAATTAAACTATACTCAAATTCAAGTGTACTTTTAGCTACCTCCTAACAACAAGAACCTGCGATTATCTCTGACTTCCTTTCTCTCACCTTCAAAGCACCTTCCAATACCATAAATGTGCTCACTATGGGAAACTACCCTGCAAACAATACTGATACCTGCACGTGCTGCTTTTCTGCATGACCTCAGCGCGATGGTAGCCGGACAGCTTACAGAAGCCATCATTGCTGTAAACGATGGGCCAGTCGACGATCTGGGCGTTCCCCAGCACGAAGTTCGTGTCTGTAAAGAGAGCGCAGAAGGGTATGGGGGGAAGCAGGTGAGAGGAACCAGGCACAAGGTTAACCATACAAAACAGCTAGAGGTCAGTCGCTATGGTAATGTCACATGAGGCAGGATGGGTGGACACTGTCACGGCAGCCGAAAGCCACTGATCTGACAAGTTTATGACAATAGTGAATATTTAGAGTTTAATTTTTATTGGTCTATAACTGACATAGTAATGCACAACAGTGTTGCTAAAGCATGTAAACCACTCCCACTTGAAATAACTTGAAATAACAAGCTTCCCTCTAAATCTTACCTTTAACATGCAGTGTAGGGTCTGATGCCTTATAAGGTCTGATACATGTGGCTAACAAAAATGGCAAAAGCTGATTATAATTGTCAGTTTCAATATGATTACTCGGCTTCTTCAGGAATCAGGGTGAAGTCATTTTTAAAATCTATGAAAGAACTAGCTGCTGAATTCAGTAATTTCATGCAGTGGTTTAACATCAAATCCTTTTCAAAATATTGAAGAATATATCTAGCTGCAAGTAAACGATATATGTCTTAGCACACCTGCATAATCCACCCAGTTATATCTACTTTTAAATGCACCTGCCCAAAAGATTTGCTTACCAAAAAAAAAAACAGCTGTGGTTGGTCATCCAAAATGTTCCCTTTCTGTCTAATTAGGCTGTTCTTGGCAACTATAAGCTTAAGTTTGGACTAGACTTTACCTCAACAGTCCAAAGTCATGCTACACAAAACTTTTCTGACACCCATAATCCTGCGAGAAAGCATCTAAATAACACAATCTGATACCCTCAACACCTTAAACATAATTAAAAAACCCAACTATGCCTCTGTTCCACCAACAATCTCATCATTGTTAAAATTCACAAGTCTTCAGTCTGTGTCATTCTAGAGTGTCAGGAAATCACACATTTGTTTTTAAAACGTTTGCCAAATCTCACTTTTGAGTGTATGTTCCAAGAGTCTGTGTTGAAAACCCTCTATGCCAGGGTCACCCCCCACACACACACACAGATGTCCTCTGTAGTGGGCTTCATCCCAGCAACCTTCCTTTAACCTTTTCTGTGACAGGTGTCAATGTTAGTATGCTAGTGTCTAGCGTGTTAAGCAGACTATCAAGCTGATTAGCTGACAATAGTGATTTAGCGACCGCTGAGTAAGCCAGTGGCACTTTTAACAAAGTGTATCTCAAAGCTTGAGCAAGCTCACGGTAACATTATACAACCTGTAATTCGATATAAGAGAATTAAAAACATCTAGTCTGTCACAAACGAGAGATCAATATGTTTGATATAATAAAATATATTCTAATGACCTCATTCAGACATTATATTAATGGCAACATTTGTAAACAAGACACGCACATACACACACAAAGGGCCAAAAATAACTTTCTACACCTATGGCAAGTGAATTGACAAAAATTTACTATATAGGCTATAAATATTATTTAGCCTGCCAAAAAAAGGTAAAAATTTTAAAAACATTTCTTCTTAGACCTTTTACATTTAGCTGTTATTGCCTTGTATACTAACGACAATGGTACTGTATGAGCTTGTCAGTCTCCGTTTCTTGTAAAACTTCCCTATTGCAAAACCAAGAAAAAGACCTTGATTTTATCTTTAAGATGTTTAAATTACTAGTAAACTTTTCACCTGCATAAAAACGTTAGAAGGTGTGCAAGTCGTTACATGTTTCCTTTGGTAGACACTTGAATTGAATCACTTACAACTTAACATCTTACAATTTGATTTCAACCATGCGTTGTGTTGTTTTTCTTTTTATTGTGAAGAAACAGGCCACTGAGTAACTCCATTTTAGTTTAGTTGGGCCATTAAAGAGTGTTAATTTTGGACCCCGCACAAACACTTTTCTATCCTTCTATTGCTAATGCTTGTGAAGGGCAAATGTGAGGTGAATAAATGTCCAAACAGACAGAAAACAAAAGGGCAGTATCAGAATAGTAAATGATAACTCATATCTATGATATAAACAGTTCATTTAAGAGGATGGTGGTGGATTTGCCACAAAGCACAGTTCTCCTCTACCGAACATAAACATAGGAAGTACACTTCACAGTGAACACCAAACGGGGTACTAAATAAACACACATAGACTCACACACAGCACTATGGAGGAAAAACGTTCCATGCCAACATTTGTTATTTTACAGCACGTGCTGACAGTGCTGAATGAGAACAAGGGAGCAGAGTCTACATGGTTACTGTCAACATATTTGACTAAGGGGCTTTACATTGTCAACAGCATTGTTAGACCGATTACGGGACAACGAGAGTTTAATGAAGATTTTCATTGGAATTCAAACTATTAGTTTGTAAATTAACAGAAATTGGTATAGAACAATCTGTAATGTAGAAAGGGAAATAGAGAAAGGGGGAGGGTAAGATAGAAGGTAACAGAGAGAGAGAGAGAGAGAGAGAGAGTGAGAGAGAAAAGAGAGCAAGAGAGAGATAGAGAGAGAGAGAGAAGAGAAGAGAGAGTAATAATGAAGAGATGTTTAAGCACATGTGTTCTGCTCGGGGAGGTTTATACCTGTGTGTCTATGTGATAATGTCCAAACTGGAAGTTAAAGAAAACAGAAAAGAGTTAAAATAACAAGCACACACACACACACACACACACACACACACACACACACCATAAAGGAAAAGCCAGTTTCCATCCTCATCTGATGTTTACCATTTACCCTCACGGTCTTCTTCAAAAAGGACTTAAAAACTGCATATGACCAAGCAGCTCAAACACACCCCGATGCTTTTAGAAGTATTTTTAGAAAAGCTTTAAGTCTTGCTTAAATGAGAATGAAAGTTTGTACAGCTAGCATATTTCTGAAAGACAACATAAGCTGAGAGCCGACAGAGCTTGGCTAATCTGGGAGGGGACAGAGGTGCTGTCCACTAAATTAATCCTGATATTTTCTATGGTTTTAGACTTCTGAGGTTCCGTTAGTTTTACGCTTTAGTTATTTATGTATATGTTTGTCTAATGGGACTTCCTGAGAAAGTAAGTCTGTTTGGATAAATATCAATAACAAAGATCTGCGTTTCTATTTTAAGGATCTTGTAGGGGGTGCAGGAACACTGTCTGATCTCATGGATGGTAACGCTAAAGATGCTCAGTCAATATTCAACCTCTTAAATATTATAAATATAAACCAGACTTAAATATTAATTACTATTAAATATTAAAGCAACGTCAAGTTGTTTTCTATTTACGCAAAATCATTCAGAGGACACGATGTAGGAGAATAATAGTATAAAGTGCAGTAGCCAATATAAGTATAGTCTAAAGATTAGCCTTTAATTGATTTTAAATATAACTATAAAAGGTTACAATTATTTTTGCCCTCACACTACAGAAATATTTAACTATCGTAAAATAAAGCAAATTTCTACTATATATTAATTAATTACACTGACTGTTTGTTTTTCTTTTTACTGTAAACCAAGTTTATGACCAAACGTAACTGTATCTTTAAAAATAAATTACTTCTTTAGCGTTATTGATTTGTTTGCTCTTCAGAACAGACCTTCCTGATTTGTGTTTTATTTGTCACGTGAGGAGATGGCTTTCAACTTTCTGTTGCGTTCTTACTGACACAAAAGTATACGCTTTAATGTAAAGGTTTGCCTCAAGTCTCGTTTACACACCCAGACTTTTCTCTTTTTTGTGCGACACTAATGCTGATGCGCATGTATGTGCGCTGCTGTCAATGAGCGTCTGCTGGGTGTAATGGTGCGTCTTACCGTTAGACCGCCGGACAATATTTTCCAAGAAAGTGTTTTGTGGAGCCACAAGTCCTCTACGTCCCCCGGCCATCGCGGCGGCTCATGCGCTCCTCTGAGAGCCCGGAGCGGTCAGCATAAAGTACCCGCATACGTCTCAGGTGTGTATGTTGTCCACATGCCGCTGCCGCATCCAGTGATGTGTGGACCCGGGGCTCTCCTCTCCGCTATCCTCTCTCCACCCTACTGATCCTCCACGATCGGGTTACACTAGAGAAACATCGCCATCTATTGAGTCCCATTTGAAGCGGCAGGTGTTAAAAATGTAAATCCATAGACGGCGCTGTTTCGTTACACGATGCACGTTTTTAACAGTATCACGCGTTGTAATATCATACTAGATCTCTGAACGCCATCTGCTGGGTCGAGTTGTATTTTATTTCTTATAAACATTGGCTTCATTATAACGTATAAATCACTCAGACTGATGGCTGCTTCGGATGTTCAGAGGCGATTAAATGAACTTTTTGATCGGCGTTGGCTTTGGTCGTTGACAGAACTTATCTTCCTTTCATGGTTCATCATTTTAAGGTATCGATTCCTATACTGTCCTAACCAGCGGACTTCTCTATTAACATGTACATTTCGATCTGGTTTAATGTAGGCCTGTGCATTCTGCATATTTGGAATGACAAACAAATTAAATGTAAGCCTATACTTTCCGTGCTTTCTGGACTTTTAAAACAGTTAAGTGAAGTGTCAGAGAAAACATAGGTCCACAACATTATTAAATCAGTTTACTCACCAGTATCAATGATCGTGTGTCAAAACACGGGGATCTCCAAAAGTGTTTTGGTGTAGGCTACTGGACTCTATGACTGCTGCGTGCATCTCACATTTTCGTAGATCTCACATCCATAGAGTACAATGGGATCTATAACGGGTAATATTATTTTTAGACAGATTCTGATTGAGGTGTCAGTTTGGATAACCCAGAAGGCCCTTCCTGCATCTCTCAAGACATCCACAGCCTTGTTGACGTTTTCCGTGGAGCTGATACTTATATCAAGGCAAGAGTTGTTTTCAGTATGTTCTAGGGACTTAACTAGATTGTAGCTATATTTTGAGGTCTTGGTGGCTTGGAATATCATTGTAGCGGAGACATTCCATTTAATACCCACAACAAAAAAGAGGAGAAAAATCCACCTATTAACTTTACTTGACTTTCAGTTCTCTCTGAAAAGTGGATGAAAATTCAAATTCATTCAACCTAAAACGTAATATCAAACCATTGTGTTGGTATTTAGCAACATTGCTGCAAGACTTACTGTAGAGGTTACAGTTATGTGTCAGGGATAGGTCCATACCTGATCATACAGTATATCATAGTATCTTATCACATGATAATCTTGATTAACTACTTGATAATTGAGGCATAATTAAGTGTATTCAGTTTTCAAGGCAATAGTGCGTCGTCATTTATTTGTGATGAGCAGGTTCAGTGGTTAAGGTGAATTATTAAGCCGTATTATTCTCCCGCTTTGATGGACTTTGAAAGATTAAAATGTTTGGTCATAACATATTGTATAATGTTCATTAAGTGTTTATGTTGAAAGACAGTTTTTGATGTCAGAATGTCAATGTAGTGAAAGTTAATATGTTTATGCATTTACACTTGTGCATTTGAGGATGCTTTTATCCAAAGCAACTTAAAGCACATTTAGGGTTTACATTTTATTACTATGTGTGTTCCCTGGGAATCAAACGTTTGCGCTGCTAACTCAATGCTTTATCAACTGAGCTACAGCAATAGTGACCACAGATGTCTATTTAATATGTCTCTATTTAAGATGTCTAATATGTCTATTTTCAAAGAAACAGCAACTTAAATTTCAGTTGGGCTCACCACACATCAGTGGGATACATCTGTCCATCAAACGTTGTAATTTTGGGTGAACTATCTTCTACTAAGCTTCATTTTTGAGCTACAGATTCGGTCCGTATTGAACATGTTATTCAAGTAATTAAAAAAATTATCTTTTTGCCAATGTTTATCATTTAGTGAGTTCAGGGTGAGATGTTTATCTTATCAAGTAGAGAAGCTGTAAAATCAACAGAAATGATTGACCTTCCTCATATTCATTATCGTCTGTAATTGTATCTAATCAGAATCGAGACCAATATAAATTCTGTAACAAAAGGTTAGACGTATGTGCTTTTACTCATTAATGGTTAAAGGACCAAACTGCTCTGTACTAATAATCTCATACAAAAAATCTTTAGTTCTGTAAACACTGTCTTCTTTCTTTTCACTTAAATGTCACTTATCAACAGGACAAAAAATCTGTGTTCCTAAATTCTGACTGTTGATCTGCTTAGTCCATAGTTATGTCATAATCCTACAAAGACATTAAGACAGGACTATAAACTTACTCAATGTCAAACCATCTTACCAGTAAACACTTTGATAAGTCACAGCCAGGGCAGATCTGTAAAAATTAAACTAGCCCCCTGCGTCAAAACATGCAAACTAATAGGAGGTGTGTCAGAGCAGGTGTATAGCTGCGAAACTGCTCTGGACTCCTGACAGCTTCAAACAGGTGAACTAAACAGAAGCGACTGATTCATCATGGGAATAACAGAGGAAAGGTTTTATTCCTGTAAACAGCTTGTCGTGCTAACCCTGCTAGCATGCGGGTGTTCAGGTATTTAAATATTTAAATATTCTGACACTGTCTTTCCGATAATATTTAATGCACAGTGTGTCTTTAGATTATTTTCCAGCACTTTAAAAATGGGTTGATTTTTCACTTCAGCCTATAAAAAGTGAAATTAAGACCTATTCAATAAAATAAAAAAAGTTTTGTATAATTGTTGATGTTCAAATGTTGATGTTAAATGTAAATGTTTTAAATGTTGTTGTGCTTTCTTTTCGAAAATGTTCTGCCAATGCAAAATGGTTCTTTCATTAAAATACAACTTAGGTCAAGTTTATTTCCTGTATCAGGTTGTTATTAAGAGTTTAAAGTTGTTGTTTTTTCGATACACAGTATTTGCAGTTGAGTCCACGGCCGTGTTTTGCGCTATGTCCTCCCCCTCACCCACAACAGCGACTTCTGGTGAGGAAACAAGAGTGTCGTAAATAGGACAAAATAACTCTTTATTTCAGTGTATAAATTGTTCCATCATTTCTCTCATAGTTCATTCTCTGAGGCCTGCTGATGTGTCTGTGATATCTGCTCTGATTCTGTCGGACGTGGAGAGGTAGGTACCGTATGTTCAGATTGATCACACATTTAACCATCTGTGTGATTCATTGGAATTAAGGCAGATTCTGGAGTTTGACAGGAGACTGACACACAATGTACATTACAGCTGAATGTACAATGAACCGAATCCTCTTTTAGTATTGAATTCAGGTCGTTACGCTCTCATTTTGTTGCTATAAATGTTTGATGGAAAGTAAGCTGAAGATTAATCTGAGTAAATCAGCTATGTATATATCTTTGAAATAAAAACGACGTGTTTGTTTATTTAACGATTTTATCTGTATTACTACACATTTTATTGTAAGTGCTGCATGTCAGACCAACTGACTGAATGACATTTTTTCTGCGCAATTACAGCAGGTCTGATGAAATCAAAGCCCTGAACAGATTGTCAGGTAAGAACGTCTCGGGTTACTAGACTGTAACCCTGTTCCCTTAAAATGCGGGAACGAGACGTACGCTAATGGGAACATTCTTTGTTTGACCGGTTGTGAAGCATGTGTGTCAAACACGCCAAGAATTGGCTTAAATAACCTCGGCAGGTGACGCAAATGATTGTACGCACATGCGGGTTATAAATGAACACATAAAACGATTATAAAACCAGTTATATATCGGTTATAAAATGAACACACCTTCAGGTTATGCCTTTGTCTGAAAGGACGGCCAGGCACGCCTGCAGTGCGGCATTGAGGCGCAGCATCTCGTTCCCGCTTTTTAAGGGAACAGGGTTACAGTCAAGTAACCCAAGACGTTCCCCATCAAAAGCTACACTCGATGCTGCGTTTCAATACGCTAATGGGAACGAGAATACCAACGCCGCCGCACTGGAAGTGTCTGGGCCCCTCAAGGTTGTGTAGTGT